>JAFFST010052295.1:18230-33094 GCA_022414735.1 Noturus placidus
CCTGGCGGGACTCGAACCCCGGACCCTGGAGGTGTGAGGCGGACGTGCTAACCACTAAGCCACCGTGCGCCCCATATCTTAAACATATCAGAAAACAAAAACAAAAAACACAAGCACGCACCTGTGCGTAGACTGTTGAAGGGTAAGGTGAACTGGGCAACGAAGTCGTTCTTGCTCGTGTGGTCATGATCCTCCACCACAAAGCGCACCAGAGCTAGGTCAGGAACCTGCAGCTGAAAGCTCAAGGTGCAATCCCAGCGTGGATTAAAACCTGCAGTGACAAAATACACATTGTGTTGTGTGTTAATCCTCAGGGTCATTAAGGGACACAGATGGTTGGCATGAAGAATCTGTGCTCGCCCATTTACCGTTAAGGTTTGATAGACATTCAAAGGTGTTGGAGCAGATGTCTGGAATACGATACTAAAGCCTGAGATATGGTGTCACTGCCACGTCACTGATGAACTTCCAACATAACAGGACTACCAAGTGACATGAGCAACAGATGCATAGTCATGTGAAAGTGCCAGCTTTGCAGTACAGCATACAGTATTAGAGTATATTATAATGTTAGTTATATTAAACATGAAGTTAAGAGGTGAATAAGACAACTACTTTGTGGTGTATGTAGTGTTTTGTGCAGCCATGGATGTCTTTAACTGTAAACTGTAACCCCTGCCCTACTGTGCTCAGTGGTTAAGACGTTGGGCTACTGCTTGTAAGGTCGTGAGTTCAAACCCCAGCACTACCAAGCTGCCACTGTTGGACCCTCGAGCAAGGCCCTTAACCCTCAACTGCTCAAATGTATAAATGATATAAACGTAAGTCGCTCTGGATAAGGGCGTCGGTGTCACGATTCCCCCCTTGAAGTGGAGTGCATTGCGCATGCGCGCATGCACCCTGCTTTTTTCTGAGCCGGCTTTCATGACATTTCAAACACATGGACGATGTCGACATTGTTGACACTTAAACACGTGGACTTTGTTTATGTTTTTGTCATGTCTCCTCCTCATGATTGTCATTGGTTAACCTGTCATGTGATGGTATTCCTCCCAGCTGCACGCTATCGCAACGCTAATGTGTCAGGCTCAAATACTGCGCACCGTCGAGCACATGGCGCGGAATATTCATTGAGAAATTGTTGTTAACTTTCACAGCCTTGCTAAAAGAATGTCATAGTCCTAGTTCATGCCACGCTTTCACATTTAGTATCTTGTTTTGTTTGGTCCACGTTAGTGAGGTCTAGACTGGTTTCTCCGCCAACCAGTCTAGAGCCTCCGTATATGTTAAACGCTTCATGTTCGGATATACTGACCCTTCTGTATACCATGACTACGTCTTCTGCCTAGCCCTTTCTGACTCTGTTTGCTGATCGCCTGACCCTTTGCATGTTTTTTGGATTACTCTGTGTGGATTTGGATCTACTGCCTTGCCTCTCTTTTAATAAAAACTGTTCATCTGCATTTGTGTCCAGCCATATCAATCTCTCAGTCGGCCAAATGCCGTGAATGTAAACAAAATCCACAGTGTAGATTTTTTATGAACATAATCCAACTATTCAAATAGTTGTCTCATTATTTAAATATGTCGTATAATGTTTGGAATATTTATTGGAGACTTTTCATTGAGAACACGTTTTTATTAACATTGACTTCCAGTTGACGTCATTTATAGGCTACTTGTTTGCTGTTGTTGTTGTTGTTGTTGTTTTTAATTATTGATGTTTGGATTAAACACATTCATTTGATGGGACCAGGCAAATACTGTAATAACTATAAAACATAATAACTTAGATAATGGTTTGTGATTTCTTCCATTATTTGTAAGAACAAAGATTTAGACCCCCTAGCTATTGTTCATGGACCTCATGGTTTGAGAATCATTACTACAAACAAGAGCTTCTGTACTAATTTTTTTAAAGGGTTTAGTCAGTGATTTTGGTGTAATAACCCAAAATCCAAACAAATCCAGATACTCCTTTTGTATTCTCCTTGTCCTCACTGGCTGTAGTTTATATCAGTTGTTTGTTTTTTTCCCCTTTTACAGAACCTGTGGTGCCATCCAGAGACCAGACATTTTTCCATCTGAGATATTTGACTGAGGCTACTGAGGAAATTACAACAATTACAGTATCCTGTCCTAAGAATTGCTGGACCAACCTTTAAAAAAAAACAACAAGTCTGACTAGGCATTTTGAGAAAAGGAGGGCTGTACCATTGTTGTTGATGCGTTGAGTTTTGGCACGGGCTTTATCAATAGACACTCCATGGATCTCCACACAAACTTGAGGATCCACGATGGAGTTGGGTTTGTCTGTGTTAATCTTGGGTAACTGCTGGGCAGAAATCACCTGCAAACCACACGAGATAGTTATCAACCTCATGAAACCAAGTGGTAGGAACATGATTAAGCATTTTAATAAAAGAAAGCACTTAAAAAAATGATACAAGCACTACATATAGAAATAGTACGAAAAATGTCAAATCCTACTGTAAACACTGAAATTAAAAACACTGTGTCTCTTTTAACTTGTTCACAAACCTCAGTATTAATATCATGGGTCATACTGTATTTGTACTGTATTAATGTTGCTGACCCGTATGGTGAGTTGAGTGGGTATGTGTCCAGGGCCTCCACCGGTGTTCTCGGGGTTGAAGTTGGAATTTGGCTGACACAGGAAGTCTGGTTTCAGCACATAGCCACATCGCCCGTTGGGCAGGAAACGACCCCGGTTCAGATCCATCTGCTCCCCTGGTGTCTGGAAGTTCAGAGCCACTGGAAAGGAGCGAGGTAGAATTGTCATGCAAATGATCCTGTTGTTCTTTTTGTCTGCTTGACCTCTAGCAAATATAATAGATAATGCTTTCAGGTAGGTGGTTTAGGAGTTGTGGAGTGAGTCTTACCCAGCTGACATCCTGCATTCCACATGTCCTGTGGGTCATAGTTAGAGGACTGCAGCCTCTGGCCTGATGGGTAAATCCGGCTCAGCTGTCTACTGTTGTGTGTCACAAAAAGCTTTCCTATAGAAGGTACACACACACACACACACATTCTATAAACAGACTTTTTCCCCTCACAGACATTCCTAACATATTATACTATAATTTTATCCATCCATTTTCTGTGCTGCTTATACTACACAGGGTCACGGCGGAGCCTGGAGCCTATCCCAGGGGACTCGAGGCACAAGGCAGGGGCCACCCTAGACGGGGTGCTAATCAATCACAGGGCACAATCGCACACACATTCACACACTATGGACAATTTAGAAATCAGCCCTCAATGCATGTATTTGAACTGGGGGAGGAAACCGGAGGAAACCCCCGATGCACGAGAAGAACATGCAAGCCTCATGCACACAGGGCGGAGGCAGGAATCAAGCCCCCAGGTATGGAGGTATGAGGAGGTATGAGGCAAATGTGCTAGCTGCTAAGCCACTGTGCCCCTCCCTCCCTTAATTTAATATGATATAAAAATGGATGGATTCATGGATAAAAATAATTTTATCTTTTCTCCGTCTGTGGATTAAAAAAGTATCATCTTATCTTGTCTTAATTTTATGGGAGATATAAATATCCTATTACATAACGTAAAATGTGTTTGTGTGTTTAAATATGGGGACCTGAAGCTCCACGTGCTCTACATGTCTTACCCGAGTCTTTGATGTGCTTGAGTGCTTCATTCTCAGAGAAAGAGTACATCATACTCGGGGGTCTCTGACCGGCCACGTCGAATCCAGGAAACGGCACACTCTGGCAATACACCACCAGCTCACACAGCTCGGGACTTAACTTAGAAGAGCTCACTGGCTAAAAAAAATGAGAAAACACATACACACATATATTTATTCATCACTTTCTTCATTTAGACATGAGGTGGATGTAGGAGCACACTCCAGGATCAACATGCATTATGTCTGGGCTGGATCAAATTAATCAAATACACATATTTAATATACAGAGAATAATATGTAATTTTTTTTTCCTGGGATGCTTCAATACTGACACCGGTATCAGGTATCTGTCTGATACCATGCTTATTTACAAACCGGTGACTTTAATACCCGAAAATAAGTATTTCATTAAAGAAATATTTTTAATAAATAAATAACAGCTAATAAAAAATTACACCTAACAAAAGCCAGGGAACAATGTATAGAAAAGATTTATACACAGTAGGGATGTCACACATATCAGTTCTTCCATCGATGCATGAAAATGATTTACCTGATTTAACTTTACAAATGACCTTTGAAAAATATAATTTATATTAATGTTCAAGCTAAAAAAAAAACCCAAACAATAACCAGAAAACAGATACAGAGTCCTGGTTAACCAGTTAAACAGTTAAAGCCATCCCACACTCATATAACCACACTGCAGAAAAACTATACCACAGCAAATGAAAATATCTTCAATATAGGCAAACGTATCTAATATTTACTATTATGACAATATGATAAGTCAAATAGAAAATTATTCAACCTGTTTTTAAATGCCTGTTTCACTCATTTGTAACTTTACCTTTTTTGTTATCTCGCCTATAAAACAACACTATTCACGCTTGAAAGAATTAAAAACAATGTCTAGACATAGATATAATAATCAGATTTTTATAGTAATTCGTTTAATAGTTAATCCTCCCTCTGTCCAGCGTAGAAGAAGAACGAAGAAGAAGAAGGGTGAGTACAATACAATAATTATTATTATATATTATTATTATTATTACAGTACAATAAGAGAGGGAGAGCGAGAGAAAGAGAGAGAGAGAGAGAGAGAGAGAGAGAGCACATTCACATAACTTTTGTTATTATAATTGTTCTATTTAATTTTTAGTTATTGTTGTTAATGTCTAATTGTGCCTAATTTATAAATGAATCTATCATATGTAATGACAGTATTTAATGTTGGCTACTATCAGCGGTTTCAGGAATGCTCTGGGGGGCTTTGAACTGTTCAACAACGGATACAGGGGTCATACTGTATATTCAAGGTATTTCCACTTGCTACAACTTCATTTTTTTTGCAGTGCAGCTACATACAGACATGTGGCAGCATCCTTACACAAAAACATGCATTAAATGCCGAGCGTTCAGACCAAGGTGTCTTTGAACTACAGTAAGACCAGCACAGGACTCACCTTCCCAGACTCCTTCTTGATCTCTTCGTCTGAGAAGGATGAGAAACTAGCTGAGCTGCCCATCTTTTCTATCTGACCAGTCATCTTCTTTGATTTCACCAAGATCCGGCCCTTTAGCGCCTGAAAACACAAAAGGGACGTTTTAGGGACTTATAGAGTGATCGTTATTTCAGAATTGACGGAACTTGACCAGACGCTCAAATGGTTTTTGACCGAATGTAGAAAGTTAAATGATATCCAAGCGTACACTGGCAGCAATAACAAACGCCACCTCTTTAAGACTAGTGCTGATAGGTTTCTCAAAATGGCTACAATATGATTGTTGACGTCAATCGCTACATCAAGTGGCAAAAAGTGAAATATAATTACATGGAAATGAAAGAATGTTCAGACTAGAGATTGATTGTCTTTAATAGTGTTGATGTTCGTGTTCATTTAACGTCTCGGCCGATTTGTTTCCATTTGCTTCCACCCACACTCTTGCAGCTGAAGTGTGGAAAATTCATGCAATTATTTATTCTGTACTGTATTATACCACACCGTTGTTGAATTCTTAAATTTGATTGGTCAGAAGGTGTGGATTAATTTAGTACCGGACAATCACAGGTTATGTTAATATGTTAATGCATTATGTGTAATACGTTATTGTTTCTATAGTAACAGCTGATTGAGAGGAACTTGTATGGTTGATGATCACTTAATTTACAGTTAATAATAAACAAATTTAAGAAATGAACGTGATGTTACTTAACAGAGAAAGATTTCTGTAAGGAGATGTTGAATTAACATGTACTACACAGTGTCTGCATTTTGTAGCAGTCAGAGATAAAGATAAAAGAGTTGATTGGTCAGAAGTGGGGGGGGGTGGTGGAGATGGGGGTTGGTGTAACCTCTGGTGAGGGCAGTTGATTAAGTGTCTGGTCGCTGAGAGGTTTGGTGAGTAGAGCTGAACCGAGGATAGAGCGCAGGTGCTGAGCCATGACGGCTTGCTGCTCCACGGAGCAATGATTCTCCACAGACAAGATCAGAGGATACGGAGACACCTAGAGAGAGGGAGAGAGAGGGAGAGACTTAAGCATGTGTGTTCATTCTGTTTTGACTGCCACAGCCTTTTGAAACTGTAAATGCTGGTCTCACCTTGAAGGCATACTGAGCAATAGTTTCAATGACCTCCTTAAAAGCTACTTTAGAGGTGAGTGTGTGTCCATGGTAGATCACAGGCTCCCCTTTATCACCGTCCCAGCAGTCCAATTCGACACAACGGCAGCCATCATTCAAAGCCCTGAGCACGTACACACACACACACACACACACACACACACACACACACACAAACACATGGTTAATTTAGAGCATTAAACGTTTTCATTTTGTGAAGTCCACTGATCATATGGCATTGTGTTTATGTACTGTATATGGGAAAATGATAGACAGGTTTGAGAGACAGGTGTTATGAGTGTGTGTGTGTGTGTGTGTGTGTGTGTGTGTGTGTGTATGTCCATACCTGATGTAAGGCTCTGTGCTGCTCTCTCCAGTCACCTGGTCTTTAGTGAGGTAGGTGTTGTGAGAGGAGGAGATGTAGTAGTGGGCCAGCGGCCGGCTCATATCCTGGTACACACGTGTGTGATCCGGGTTGAACAGGTCATTCTCGTTTGACAGCATGTACATGGTGAAGCCGTTCTGAGTCATGAAGAGGTTCTTCTGGGCTGAACAACACATGAGAGAATTCTTAACAACAACATCATACCCACAGCTCCCAGCCTCACCAGCTTCCTGCACCCCTTCCCTGAAACCTTCTTACATGATAACCCTTTTCCCTCATGAGTGTGTTCGGGGTAATAACGTAATTAAAGTCATTATCAGAGAAGCCATAGCCTTTTCATTAAATCCCAGGACGACAAGTCATTTATTGTGTCAAGCTTTACAGATGTTCCTTCAATATCGAAAGTAACGCAAAAGGGCCGATTAGCATCAATCATTTTCAAATTCATGTATTTTCTTTTCAAACGAACTTCCTGTTCATTTTAAGTTTGTTGTGTTGTTGTAGGATACACTCACGTTTCAGTTTTGATATTTTGGAACTTTGGGGATGCAAACCTTTTCATTCAACTTTGTATTATGAGCTAGATCTCACTGTAACTACACAGAAGTATTTATTTTCCAATAAAGATTTTTTATTTATTAAAGAATCACACTTTTTATCCGTTTATAGTCACATTTAAAGCTCCCCTAACTGCTGAATACCTGGTTTGTGTTCTGCCTCATTTGTAGGTTTCTCTAGATCAAAGTATTTGCCCAATGACTAAATGTGTGTGTGTGTGTGTGTGTGTGTGTGTACCCCAGTCGTTGAACTCGTAGGTATCAATGAGTTTTTGTGCATGGCCTAGCGTGGCTCCTTCGCCCTGATCGCCCAGGAAGTCCCGCAGCTCCGGCGTGGAGAGCACACAGCCGTTACTAGAGTAATGGCGAAACACAGAGTCCAGCTCGGGCCGTCTCATGAGCTCTCGACAGAACTCCTCAATCTCCCCAGGGTCCAAGCGGTTATCATGAGAGCGGTCACACTTCTACACATCACACAGAACAAAAGACAGTCCGAGCACGCATGAGCACAGCACAGTCGTTATCAGAAATGAAATAGTAATAGAACCAGCACATTACTACTAGAAAATTCATCAACACCTTCTGACCAATCAGAATCAAGAACACAACAGTACCGTGGCATAGCAGGTTTGAACACGTAAAGAATCGTGCTGAACACTGTTTTCGAGCCTCACGTGATTGAAAACAGACTGAAGACAAATGTTTCGAAATCAAATATTATTTTCAATAATAACTCCAGCCGTACACACACCCACACACACACACATTCATGCAGACAAACCTTGAAGAGCGTGCGCGCATATTGTTCATTCAGGTTTATGTTGATCATCTGGAGCAGGTGCTGGACCTCGTCATAACACATCTTTCCATCCTGGTTTAGATCTGCTCGTCTCAGATAGCTTCGGATCCAAGTGGCAAAAGTTTAGGATATAAACACACACACACACACACACACACACACACACCAGATCCATTTCTGCTTACAAATCCACTCTATTACACACATTTTAGTTCAATATGCTTCTACAGTACAATGCTTAGCAAATACAACTTGAACCCACTTCTAATCTAAATAAAGAGATTAAACAATATGACTTCTCTCTTGTTAAGAAGTAATCTGTAATTGTCCTCAGCTTCCTCCAAGTCCCCTTTTAGCAAAATGGGATGAAACTAGCAGCTGTTTCATCTGCTACGGAGTTCAATTCTAGGCCAGAAAAACAATGAGAACACAACTCTGAAACCATTTTTGTTTAGCAGAAAATATTCTGAACGTTAAATGCCAGCTTTTCTGGGTGGAAGGTGAAGGTGTTTATACAGGGTGTCCCAAAAAAGTCTCCATGCACAGGGGAAATTAATGCCTTTTATTAAAATGCCTTCCAAAATGTATATATATATATATATATATATATATATATATATATATATATATATATATATATATATATAAAGCTGTCGCGGGGTTGTGATGGACTTTACAGGAAACATGGCGAGCACATCACACACAACACTGTGGCAAAACATATTAACAAATTCAAAACGGCTGGAAGAGTTGTGGCATGACCGAGAAGTGAACATCCATACATAGTCCCTTATGTATGGAGACTTTTGCGACACCCTGTATAATGTTCATAAATACAGTAGGAACCTTAATGCTTGCGTTACTTTAACCTTAGTTAACAATTCAACAATGTTTAAAGCAAACCATGACTGCAAAACGTTTTCAGAACATTGCAGGGATGTTCGTTTTGTAACATTACAGCCTAACATCGGTAGAACCTGTCAAATGAGCACTCTAATAATGTTGGCTTGAAATGTCACCTGCATAACAATATTGTATATCTAGAAATTCGTTCTTAAAATTCAAAGACTGTACCTTTAATCATATTCAACAATGCAAGTGGAGTGTTCTATACTTGGCTTTAAGACAAGGTCCTGCTATGTCTGCTGTACTAAACCAGATGCTTTGACAGACTCTAATGCATTTCACTGCACATGTTGCAAATCCCTGTGTGTATCTAACTGCAAAGCAGTGGAACCGCCAGGGGCTGGACTTTCGCCTTGGTACACCGTTAAAGTCCATTTCACAACACTGGTTACATACACAAGAAAAAAACATATAAACCTGCAGGTCATTGATTCGACACTTTCCCTCTCAGTCCATTGACACGAGCATTTACAAACTGAAAGCAAAGCTGAAAGGATATTGATCGAGCTTCTCTTTCTGGCTCATGTTGCCGACTCGGTCTTTGAGAGTTCGGATGCCCCGGACCCAGCACTGCGCCTCTTCAGGCGATGAGCAGTACAGGTCCAGACTCTTCCTCCCTCCACGAAACACCAGCGTGAAGCATTGAGATTCGGAAAAGGAATCGGCGAGCTGACGCAGGCACTCGGACTGGCAACCCTCCCGCACACATTCCACCTCCGTCACGCAGACTGAGAGAGAAAGAGGGAAAGAAGTGAATGGAACTGAAAAGTCAGAACATATCAGACTTTCTGTATTTACTGACGTCGCTCAGTTCAAGTTCAAGTGGTTTTATTTATCATTTCAACCATATACAGCTACACCACAGTGCTACATAAAACAACATACTAACCACATATGACGACACAGAACTACATAAGATCTACGCGTTTTTACATAAAATGCACGTGCAGATGTGTGCTAACAACACAGGACAGTACAATGCTATTAAAACAGAACAATATGCACAGTAAGTCACAGTGTAGCGCCGAACAGTACACAGTTCTAGTGTGGAAGTGTCTGATATAACAGGTAATGCAGAAGATAGGTGTCAAAGAGTAACAATATCATTTTAAAATGGTATCAATGTAATCATAACAAGCTATGACTGAGTCCTCAACAGATTAACCTATACCAAATATGGACAACAATATTTACTTTAAGTTAACATTAGCACATATAGATAGGTAGATATTTACTATAATATATACGTAGCTCATATCTGTCACATTTTGACACTTTCGGTAAGAAAGTCTCTGTCATTTATTTAACAGGAGCCAAAACTGTCAGTCATCATTTGTCATAAACTGATCAGCTTAGGAATAAGAATAGCTAGGAAGGACACAGTGTCCTGGTTTCAGTGCGCATATGTGTGTACTGTGTGTGTCCCATAATAGATGCCCCATCTCCCACTAGATCTGTTTAGCAGCTGAGTTTCAACTTTCCTCACATTACTGACTGAACTACTGCACAGATCTGTCCCATAATAAGTCGACAATCTTGCTGTTCTACATGAATTCAATTCATTCTTAATAAAGCTGGTCTGTGGTAGTGGGGATTTGTGTCAGACAGCAGTGGTATGTAACAATAAACTCTTTAAACTGTTGACACTACAGAAAAATTAAAATCTCATTTACATTCACTCGCACAAAGACACACACACACAGGATTCTCTGATGTGGTCTGAAGGCCTGAAGAGCGTAGCATGTATGAATTCATTTACATTTACATTTATTCATTTAGCAAAAGCTTTTTATCCGAAGCCACTTACAAAGGAGGAAATACAAGCAAAGCGATATATTAAGCGGAGAACAATACAAGTAGTGCTACTATACAAGATCTTTAATTGAGTTCTAGATAAGCAAAGTTGGCAGAGTAGAGGTGTAAGAGCCAGAGTACCGGTAAGTATTTTATTTTATTTTTTAAATAAAATGTGGGGGTTGGCATTTTAGTTAGTTAAGTGCTCACGGAAGTGGTGGGTCTTTAGCTGTTTTTCGAAGATAGTGATTGATGTTGGAAATTCAATCCACCACTGAGGGACAGTTAGTTTGAAGCACACTGAGTAAGCACTACTAAACGTCGGTCATTAAACGATCGCAGATTGCGTGTGGGAACGTAAGCCTTCAGGAGAGAGTTGAGGAAGGAGGGTGCTGTTCCAGACAAGGTCTTGTATGTGAGCATCAAGGCCTTGAATTTGATGCGGGCGGCTACAGGAAGCCAGTGGAGGGAGATGAAGAGGGGTGTGAAGGTCAAGCTGTCATCAAAAGCCACCCCAAGATTCCTGGCTGTTCTTGAATGTGGTTGAGCAGAGCTGCTCAGAATGAAATATCTCATAATTAGGCCAAGTAAAAAAAAAAAAAAAAAGCTTGTTGGGGTATAAAGCCAGTGAGAGCTTGTAATTTGAAGGTTGTGTTTCCAACTACATACTACTGGGTGTCCCAAAAGTCTCCATATGTAGGGGACTATGTTTACCAACACGTTTGTCAATGGATGTTCATGGACGTCCCACTTCTCAGTCAGGCCGCAACACTTTCTGAACACTTTCACTTCAACCAATCTTTTTGAATTGGTTAATAAGTTTGGCAACAGTGTCGTGTGTGATGTGCTCACCATGTTTCCTGTTAAAGTCCATCACAACCTTGCGACAGCTTCCAGACCCAGTCATGAGAATGATTTCAATACGTTCTTCTTTTGTCAAAGGCTTTCTCAAAGGCTATCTGAACAAAAATATATACAGTGGGAGAAATAAGTATCGAACGAGTCAACATGTTTTTCAGAAAATTTTTTTCCAATGAGGTTATTCACATGAAATTTTCACCAACCATCAGTAATAACTCAAGAAATCTGGAAATATAAATGGTCTGCACAACATTAAAGTCCATAAATAAAGTTATGGGTAATGACATAGGAAAAAAGTATTGCACACACTAAGGAAAAGTAGTTCTCCAAGGCAAGGTAAAAGAAGGAACCAGCTGAAATCCATAAGTAATTATACATCTTATCTGTGCAAATTAATATCAGCTGTTTTAGTAAATAGATGGTCTATATAAAGGCTTTTTGTTACCAAGGTGTCACACAAGATGATGGGTAAAAGCAAAGAGCTCTCACAAGACCTTGGTTGTTATTGTTGTAAAACATATTAATGGAATTGGATACATAAATATTTCAAAACTTCTGAATCCTCCAGTAAGCACCATTGGGGCCATTATCCACAAGTGGAAGCAACGGCACTCTGTCATCAAACGGCCACGCACCGGAGCTCCTTGCAAGGTTTCTGACCAGGGAGTCAGAAGAATAGCCGAAGAGTAGCCCAAGAGCCAAGGACCACTCGGAAAGAGCTCCAGAAACACTTGAAGGCAGCAGGTGCCATCGTTACAGAGAAAGCAATAGGCAATGCACTCCACTGCTCACGCTCACCCCGCAAGACTCCGTTACTAAAGAAACGGCATGTCGAAGCTCGTTTAAAGTTTGCTACAACTCATTTGGACAAGCCTATGAAATACTGGGAGAGTGTAGTCTGGTCAGACGAGAGCAAAATGTAACTTCTTGGCTGTCATACTACACACCATGTTTGGAGAAGAAATGTCACTGCACATAACCCTAAAAATGCTATAACAACAGTAAATTTTGGAGGTGGAAGTATCATGGTGTGGGGCTTTTTTTCATCGCATGGTACTGGCAGACTTCATATAATTGAAGGAACGATGAATGGAGGCCTTTACTAGGAGATTCTTGAGAAGAATCTGCTTGGGGTGGGAGGGGCTGTTATTGGGGTAAAAAAAGTTGATTCTGTATTGGTATATCTTGTTGTACTCTGAAAAGTGTATGAGAATCAAGAAAAATTGTTATGAACAAAGAGAAGAATCTGCTGCCATCCACCAGGATGATGAAGATGAGACGTGGGTGGAGCTTCCAGCAGGACAACGATCCAAAGCATACAGCAAAGGACTCTCTCAAATGGTTTCAGAGAAAAAAGTCAAGGTGTTAGAATGGCAAAGTCAATCACCTGACTCGAATCAAATTGAACAAGATTTAAACACAATATGTTTAGAAGAATGAGCCAAAATCACACCTGAATACTGCGGCCCATTAATTTATTCATACAAGAAGCATCTTGAAGCTGTCATTAAAAATAAAAGCTTCTCCACTAAGTATTAAATAAATTTCAGTTGGTGTGTTTAATAAAATTTTCATGTGAATAGCCTCATTGGAAATATATTTACTGAAAATAATGTTGAAGCGTTCAATACTTATTTCCCCCCACTGGAATATAAACCAAGCATTAAATATTTTGGAAGACATTTTGATAAAAACGTGTTAATTTCCCCTATGTAAGGACACTTTTGGGACACCCTGTAATATACTAAATAGTGTAGTAAAATAATATGGCATCCATGGTAACATGAGTCTATGGTGGTGTACAATTTTGATGTAGCATTTAATATTTAATCTACAAGGTATGTTGATTGAGATACAGCCAGTGACAGGAGGCAGCGCAGACTTTTAAAACATTATCTGTTTTTTTTCATTTTCGTTGCGCCTGCCAATGACCAAGCCAATCAGACTCATCACATTGCTACAAGTGTTACCCAAATAGACGTGATGTTGTGAAAACATGATGTATTTGTAGAAGGCCATCCGGACAAACGAGGTGGCAAGTAAAATAAAACAAAACTAATTCCTGGCATATGTATGGGTAGTTTTCCACTATGGCTTTTATACAATGTCACTTGAAATTACTCATACGGTATATAAATGATGTACTGATGCATGAGACCAAATGATGCACGCAAGTAGAGACCACATATGTGTCTCCTTCAAAAAAATAAATTAAACCACACACACAGACACACCACACAAAACTGCAATTGTGCCCTCACTGTAGTCCTCAGCCCATGTAGCAGAGAAGTCCAGCAGCTGTTACAAAAAGCTTTCCTCATGACAAACAGTGCTGACAAGGCATAATCTCCTCCTTAAAGATACAACACAAGCAAACCTGAGTGAGCTCAGTGACTGAAACTGGCATGTCTGTTCTCACTCAATACATATTCAATATGAATCTCATAATAGCTTAAAATGTGCTTTTAGGAATAATTTGCATGCACATATGCATGCAGAAGTAAACTGATAATGGGGAAATGTTAGTTCTACATAAATTACCCATTTAATTTCTTTTTTCACTGTTGCTTCTATAGCCACTTTGCCGCAGGCCATCACAGTGATGGAAGATTTATGCTTATTGCCATGTTGTTACCATGGAATTGCTTTATTTGGGAGATGAAACCTGCACACAGTGAATGTCCTTCTTTCAGCCGCCTTCATATATGCTCTGAACAATCCAATCCATGTGTCCTTTGGGATTGAGTGCATGAGTGCTGCCGGCACTGGGGAGCTACAGTTCATTGAGAGAACCATGAATACCAACATGTACTGTGACATACTGAAGCAGAGCATGATCAGTATGCAGTATTCCAGCATGATAACGACCCCAAACACACCTCCAAGACGACCACTGCCTTGCTAAAGAAGCTGAGGGTGAAGGTGATTGACTGGCCAAGCATGTCTCCAGACCTAAACCCTATTGAGCATCTGTGGAGCATCCTCAAACGGAAGGTGGAGGAGCACAAGGTCTCTAACAACCACCGTGATGTCATCAAGGAGGAGTGGAAGAGGGTTCAGTGGCAACCTGTGAAGCTCTGGTGAACTCCATGCCCAAGAGGGTTAAGGCAAAATAATGGTGGCTACACAAAATATTGAAACTTTGGGCCCAATTTGGACATTTTCACTTACATTTACATTTATTCATTTAGCAGACGCTTTCATCCAAAGCGACTTACAAATGAGACACACTCACACACCAATGGTAGCAGAGCTGCATGCAAGG
>JAFFST010052295.1:46781-65944 GCA_022414735.1 Noturus placidus
GGATCATGCTCTGCTTCAGTATGTCACAGTACATGTTGGCATTCATGATTCCCTCAATGAACTGTAGCTCCCCAGTGCCGGCAGCACTCATGCAGCCAAAGACACATGAGGTGTCTTTGTACTCCTCACCTGGTTGAAGCCACGCATGCGTGACACCATCTGGACCAAATAAGATTATCTTGGTCTCATCAGACCACAGGACATGGTTGCAGTAATCCATGTTCTTAGTCTGCTTGTCTACAGCGGGATTTCTTTAGAAGAGGCTTCCTTCTTGGGAAGCCATGCACACCAACTTGATGAAGTGTGCAGCGTATGGTCTGAGCACTGACAGGCTGACCCCCCGCCCCTTCAACCTCTGCAGCAATGCTGGCAGCACTCATACATCTATTTCCCAAAGACAACCTCTAGATATGACCCTGAGCACTTGCACTCAACTTCTTTGGTCGACCATGGTGAGGCCTGTTCTGAGTGGAACCCGTCCTGTTAAACCGCTGTATGGTCTTGGCCATCGTGCTGCAGCTCAGTGTCAGGGTCTTGGCAATCTTCTTATAGCCTAGGCCATCTTTATGTAGAGCAACAATTCTTTTTTTTTCAGATCCTCAGAGAGTTCTTTTCCATGAGGTGCCATGTTGAACTTCCAGTGACCAGTATGAGGGAGTGTGAGAGCGATGACACCAAATTTAACACACCTGCTCCCCATTCACACCTGAGACCTTGTAACACTAACAAGTCACATGACACTGAGGAGGGAAAATGGCTAATTGGGCCCAATTTGGACATTTTCACTTAGGGGTGTACTCACTTTTGTTGCCAGTGGTTTAGACATTAATGTCTGTGTGTTGAGTTATTTTGAGGGGACAGTAAATTTACACTGTTACACAAGCTGTACACTCACTACTTTACATTGTAGCAAACTGCCATTTCTTCAGTGTTGTCACATGAAAAGTTATAAAAGTTATAATTACAAAAATGTGAGGGGTGTACTCACTTTTGTGAGATACTGAGATATATATATATATATAAATTTCAGTCTCTGGATAACTTGAGGGGGCTGAATAACTTTGCACGCCCAATTGTTCAGTTTTTTATTTGTTGAAAAAGTTTGAAATATCCAATAAATTTCGTTCCACTTCATGATTGTGTCCCACCTGTTGTTGATTATATGATATATAATGTTCTTGAAATAAATCCATACTCTTGATGAGGTTGGTAGATTTTTATATCAAAGGTAATGTTCGAGTTAAAAGTGTTAATGACTACCAACACTACCTTAATACCTTATTATAATTCTAAGTAGATATGGTAATAGCTGGTTCAAAACTTAACTGTTTCGATCCTTTATTTATCATTTATTTATTTTCAATCATTTATTATATTATATATATATATATATAAAAAAAAAAAAATTGGGTTTGAAAGTGTATTAGACCCTGTCAGTTAAATCCCCAAACTATACTTAACTCTAACAATCCAGAGATGCCCAGATCTCAAATGGTCTACTTCTCATAATTTTAGTACAAGTAATGTGGAAAACATGGCAAGATGATTGTTAAAGCTTGATAAATAATGAAGCGTGGAATGCTGGACACTTTTGCATTCTTTGGTCACAGCCTGGTGTATATTGTGAAAGCGGCATAGTATCCAGATGCAGCCATGGTTTGACTTTTGACCAACAAATAAATGGAAAGAATTTTGCTACACTACAGACGCAAATCAGCAGAAAAAGGTTTAGATGGAACATTTTCGGTTTGAATGGTCATCATCATCAGGTGGTAATTTGTCAATTATATTTAGCATGAAATGTTAGTGATTACACTGAAGCCTTACCACTCTATAGACTCTAGATTGATTAAATACATAATTATAGTGTAATAATATAGAGCAGAGTGTACTCCAGGACTAGACATACAAAATTTCTTGTTTAAAATTTATTCTACATTAAAAATGTACTGTTAATTTAATATACAATCAATTCTACAGAGAACACTTTACAATCGAATAGTTTTGGACCAGCCACTACCATAACTACTTACAATAATAATAAGGCATCAAGGTAGTGTAGGAAGACATTAACTCTATTAACTTAAACAGCATTACCTTTTATATATAAAAGTACACCAACAGCATCAATAGAATATTTGTTACAGCACCAGTGCACCAGATTCAACTTAATATGCCACTGATTAGCCAAATCGCATGGGGGAGGTTAACATAGATGGCATTTCCAAAGACTGAACTACCATGAAGAAGGGTTTTACAACACACTTTAATACAAAGGTTTTCAAATGTTTTGTAACCAGAAAAAATTTATCTTTTGTAACCAGAAAAACCTCCAATGATCCCCTGAGTATTTTTTTTTTGGTTCATTCCTGTACCAATAGAACACACATTAGGTCTGAGTTGGCTGTTAGTGCTTGGCCCATCACATAAAATAACTTTCATAATGTTGGTTGTGATTTCCACCACTTTAATAAAAGAAATATTATAGACCCCCTTGCTATGCCTCATAGAGCCCTGACTACTTTGAGAACCACGGCTTTAATAGACATAAAGTTATAGGTTTTATTTAAAAAGAATTCAGAAAGCAATATTTCAGTAAATTGGATTATCAATCTGTTCAAGCTGTCAAATAAATCAAGAAACAAGGGAAGAAAATCAAGAGAGTAAAAATCAAATCCAGTAAAACACCCAAAAAACTGTCTCCATCTGAGGGACAATTGTTAAAGGTCATTTCTTATGGGATGGAAAGAAATCTAGACAAATCCTTACTGAGCATCTGGTGGATTCATCTTGCACCAGAGTGTAAGCACAATGGTCTTGCAGCTAAGAACTTAAGAAACCATTTACTGCAGAAAGGCCAAGCATCAGATATTATGCTCCACTAGGAATGCGTTAAATCCAGTGGCTGAAAGTCTGTAATTATGTTCTGGGATTTCGGTGAAGCATGGTGAAACGTTGTTATCAGGTCTAAGATTTCAGTCAATGGACAATTCAAAGAAAGAGGCACAGAAATGGATTCGTCATTCTGTATCTTTGCGAAAAGAACTAAGTGGTATAAAGCACCGTTTCAGCACACCAGTGACTCCCAAAACACACTGCAAGCACAATTCATTCAGACCACTGACACAAACATAACAGATGCTTGATGAGATCATTTGTAAAGTAAATGTCAAATGAACTTCACAATGTTTGGAAATGATTACCGTAGAGATGCCCTGAATTAATACTGAGTATCACTGTTAGGACTAATGAAGGTCTGAAAATCTGCATCGGTATCAGATTGCATTTGATATATTTTCTAATCTCATCCACCAATGTCTTATATTTCCATTACGATGCATTATGTTAAATGCTTTGTAGGAATGGCTAAAACTACTCAGGGACTCACAAGTGACAAGATCTATTACAGCATGAAATGAAATGAAAAGAAAAATTAAATACACCATGGAATACAGTTAGCATAAACTGAAGCCTGATATAAATTAACAAAACATAATAATGCTTCCAGAAATTGATCCATAATCATTCCCAGCATCCTAATTGTTATACTTATACTACGTACTGAAAGTACAGGTATGTACTCTTTTTTTTTGTGTGAAGAAAAAGTACATACTTTTGAGTGTGTAGTAAAAGAATATGCAAATACTCAGACATACTGTCGTGTAACAGAAGAGAACGTTGTTGCCTGGAAGAGATCTGTCACCGTAAACAGGCAAATTCATCATTCACTTGATTTATTTCTCCACATTTCATTTACACCTCTCTAAAATGCATCCTTGAATTCGCCGAAGCAAATGGTCACAAAACTCCCCCTCCCTCGCCCCAGGGATTGTGGGCTATATTAGCTGAAAATGTGTCCACGGATCCACACTTCAAAAATCTGCCAGAATCAGTAGACCATCCGGGTACCTTTGGGATACTCGTTTCAACATACTACGATTTAGGACACACTCATTCTAATCTCAGGTACTATTTAGTATGGATAGTATGCCAATTGGGACGCAGGGCTTATGTTTTGTATAGTCGAAGTCGGTGGAATTCAAGTAAATGCTATTTGTCAAAATCCAGCTACATGAAATTCCTTCCGTATTAAGGCAATGAACATGTCTGAGTGGCAACAACAGTTAACTTTTAACGTTTAACCATTAGTGAGTATTTCATGGCTGTAAACAATCAGTATATTTACATGGACAACAATAATCCACTCTTAACCCGATTAAGACCATACTTTGATTAAGAAACCACCATGTAAACACCAACCTTAATCTAATTAAGGTCATAATCTAAGTAAGCTCTAATCGAATTAAGACAGGTGGTGTACTCCTGCTTTAGTCGCATGATGGACGTGTATTACAGACATGTAAACACCTTAATCACATTATGAACGTCGTGTGAGAGTTTTCACCGCATTTTGCGACAGGACACGATCACGCAGTTTTACGGCGAACAAGAGAGTTCGGCTGCGTCCCAATCCGCATACTTTCCTACTATAGCCCTGTAGTGGGGAAAAATACATGTATGTCGGCTACAATATAGACGTTAAGTACGCGGTTTGGGACGCAGCCCAGGGCTTCAAGCAGTCATCTATTAGCACGTACAGCATGACAAATAATTAACTGCACTTAAAGTGTTCGTAAAAAAATTTAATAAATACATCCAAAACTATATACGGTACCATAACAAAGACCAACTGTATGTTGATACGTGAAATTCTGGAGGGACATCGGACGGCGTGGGGGGGTGACGTAATGCCGCGGGCTCTTAATCTAATTATGATCTATAACATGTAAAACGGGAACATGACAGGAGTATTCTAAAAGCGACTCATGTAAACACCTTAATCAGATTATTATCTTACTCAGATTAAGGTCAATAATTAGATTACTGCTGTCCATGTAAACGTAGTCAATGTCTATCAATGTGGAGGTTACCTTTTGTTTCGTCTTGGTGCGTCATGTGACCTAGTTCACTAAGTGTTCTCTTCGCATACTTCTCTGTCCAATATGCTTTAAATATATTTTTATCAGGAGGGCTAAGACTTTTCTACAATACAATATTTAGGGCTTTAGAACAAATTCCACACTCTTTTTTTTTTTTTTTTTTTAGTAAAAACTGTTTTGGATATCTCCTTGCAAGATCTAGTAAAAGGACTGCTGTACAGATAATAAAAAAAGAGCTTCTTCATTCCTTTCTGGTGTTCAACAAAAAGAGATGCAAAATAGTACCAACAAAATGCACCCTTTTCACAGATTCTGCTACTTTTGTACAAAAACCGTCTGTCTTTACTGTCCCGTCTTACTGGAGACAGATACGGAGACAAATCTGCTAAGGACACCAAAGAAATCACTGCCATCTGGTTATTTAGTGCAGGTGGAGAAAACAGCTCCTCAGGCAGTCTGACCTGAAGGTCAGTGAATATAAACACGTCTCGCATCTCATGTCCATAACAAAGTAGCAGGCCTGAGAGAGAGGAGAAAGATCGGGGATTAAGGACGAGAGCACAGTAGGTGCACAAGTATGAAGCCGAGTAAGGAAAAAGGGGAAAGTGCGATAAACAAGAAGAACAAGCCACAGAGAGAGATGTTAAAGGAATACTGCAATATTTTTCAACCTAATCCGGATTAACCCAGGATACATCCTGAACTGACATACAAAAGGACAGAAAGCCCACTGAGATGCAGTGAAATTTATTTAATGAAAATCCAATGTTTGGAACGCCGGTAAACATTTACGCGATGTGTATTTGTAAACAGAGATGGGTTGGGTAACCAAAACCAAACCTCAACTAACAGTAAAAGTCATAATGTTAATAATGACTTGAGTAAGTTTAATAAAGTATCCAGTGAGAAGACTACTCAAGTAGAAAGTTACTAGTTATTTCAGATCTGACTAAAATGAAGGGAAAATCCTGTATCTCAGACTGCATGGAGAAATGTAAGTCCCACCTCTCCTTGTGGGAGTCTGTCTGTTTATATGATATAAAACCTGGGTTTAAGAGGAAGCAGCATCTCCCGGTCCTGTGATGGGTACAATAATGCACAACCTGTCATTTTCAGCACAAAATCTCACACGCACATCATTTTCCCAACACGTAAACAACACAAACTTCTCAGCATCTGCATTTAAACAAGACGACAGAGAACAAACGAACTGACTGTGGAACAGAACAGAAGAGAAAGTGTGTGTAGAACGAGGGTGTGTGTTAGCATGTTTGTGTTAGCATGTTTGTGTACACGCTCGCTTCTTCCCCCTCTCCAAACCACGCAGACACATTCAGACCACTGTAGTGTATCACGAGACTTGCGACGTCATTATACGTGACATAAACTAATTATTCAAACTACATATATTCATTAACATTTAACAGTAACGGGGAAACGCTACCGAATGTAGCAAAGTAAAAGTACATTTCTGTGATTAAAAGTAGAAGTATGGCCAGCTAAACCTACACTTAAAAGTATTTATTTTATTTTATTTTTAATAAAATTACTCAAGTAGTTGTATTGAAGTAAATGTTACTACCCATCTCTGTTTTTTAAATGACACAACTGCCCGTAGGCTTCCAAGTAGACTTCCTGTCACAATACCTAATTTTGTCGGACGATATATTGTCCCAGAAATAATTGCGATAAACGGTATTATTGTCATTTTAAGACCATTTCATGCCACTGACATAATGATAATATAATAGCAGGATAATGTAAGTACACCCATTCAAAGAGCATATGAACTTTTAATTATTACGAATATTCAGACATTGGAATACATTATAGTGAATTCTTTATGCTTTCGTTATTTGTTGTCCCTGTTTTAGTGCGTGGTTACAGAAAGTGCGTATTCGTGACGTGACTTAACATTCTGACGAGCGCCTTACTTAAGTTCACTGGTGCATTCACGTCGTTTTGTGCAAAAGCGAGTTGTAATATTACGTTTATGTTGTGTGTAAATGTCTGATTAATCTGTACAGGATGCGTTTGGGTGAGTTAATTAAGCCGCTAGTAAGGTTTACCGCTGTCCGTTCACTGTTCAGCTTCAGCTCACGCAGCTTAAGCGGCTCAATCCCCGGCTTTACTGACTACGACTGGATTATTTGAAACACTAGGACTATTCTTCTTCAAAAAACATTGTTAGTGCGGTGGTAATATCTTGCGGGTTTCATTCTCACGAAAGCAAAAACATGCATGTAAACACAATGGGCGATATCAAGGTCAGCGCAAATAATCAAGGTCATGCGTATATATCATAAGCCGATAACGTAATTATCAGGACAGGCTTACTTCTTTTGACTTACTTCTTTTGAGATATTTTTACATTCTTTTCTCAGTACAGGGAAATGTTTTGAAATTCTTCTCTTTGGTAATCACACATACGTTACAGATGAAGTGGATAGAAAGTTAAAAAAAAAGAAAAAGAAAAGAAAAAGCACTGGGCTATTTCACACTCAAAAGAGTGTGAGAAATAAAAAAAGGGTACACACAGAAGGACTTAATCTTTCCCAGCACCTTTGAAAAACAGCCAGCAGTGTTTCAGAGAAAACTGCCCTCACCACAACAACCACAGCCTGGACTCAGACCACTGGCAACGTTTCCCTGACATCGAGGTCACCGCATGTGTGTAGCAAATAAGCTTGTGTGTTTGTGTGTATGGTTAGGAGAGGTTCTTACTTAGCATGCTTTGGCACTAGGTCCCAGAAAAGCAGCTTGGCTGAGTAATGACAATGGAAAGTTGCAAATGAAAGAGAGAAAGACAGAGAGAGACAGAGAGAGAGAGAGACAGAGAGAGACAGATAGACAGAGAGAGAGAGAGAGAGACAGAGAGAGAGAGAAAGAGAGACAGAGAGAGACAGAGAGAGAGAGACAGAGAGAGAGAGACAGAGAGAGAGAGAGAGAGAGAGAGTGAGAGAGAGACAGACAGAGAGAGACAGAGAGAGAGAGAGAGAGAGAGAGACAGAGAGAGAGAGAGACAGAGAGAGAGAGAGAGAGAGAGAGAGACAGAGAGAGAGAGACAGAGAGAGAGACAGAGAGAGAGAGAAAGAGAGACAGAGAGAGACAGAGAGAGAGAGACAGAGAGAGAGAGACAGAGAGAGAGAGAGACAGAGAGAGAGAGAGACAGAGAGAGAGACAGAGAGAGAGAGAGTGAGAGAGAGACAGACAGAGAGAGACAGAGAGAGAGAGAGACAGAGACAGAGACAGAGAGAGAGAGAGAGAGAGAGAGACAGAGACAGAGAGAGAGAGACAGAGAGAGTGAGATAGTTTGTACTCTAGCTAGAGGCCTCTCATGGCTTTACCAGAGCAACTGCCAAGTGAAAACATGCAGTCAATGCAGGTCACAAAAGGATTTAAGACAGAATCTTCATTCCTTTTCCAGTCTGCGGATGATTTCAATCTCTCTCTATTACTGTCTCTTCTTGAAACGCATTAAACTAAAAGTACAGCGACATTACATCATAGTTCTTAAAATAGCAACTTACATAATCACTTATTGCCATGTGCCACATACTGTACTCAATTTTGGACAATACAAAATAACTAACAGGAAACTCCCAGTTCCTCCCCAGAACTCTGAAATCTGTACTGTACTGAGAATACAGAATGCGATCAGTGCATTTAGAGTGAAAGACCAAAACGACCGTTCACTTGAATTCTATCAGTCTGGCTCTAAATCTAATGACTGTCAACTTGAATCCGAGTACAATTTTAATACAACTAGGAAACATGTGTATGTTCTGAATCCATCATTTAACCCTGGATCTGGTTTTGATTTCATGGATGGAAAGAAGGTATAAAAGCTCTAATGATACCAATAAATATCATGATATCACATACAATAAATATGCCTAAGATTTTCCATCCGAGGAAATTGATTTTTTTTTTTTATTCTTTATACATATAAAGTCAATCTGTGCTGCAATCATAAGAAGCCAATGTTTGTCTGTGTGTGTGTGTTTTTTTTACATTCAAAGTGGATGCAAAAAAGTTTGTGCACCCCTACCGTACTTAACTCGTCAAAGAAGAGACGGTCGTGTTGAAGTCTGGAGAAAGTTTCAAAGGCTAATCAAGATAATCAGGGCGGTGTTTTAGCTTATCCCCCTGTTTCACGGGACCCATTGAAATATTCAGCAGAACGGCCTCGTGGGATTTACAGTTGGAGCTGAACACTGCAGTTCCAAAAAAATCCAAAAACAATGGACTTGCTATTGCCATTTCCTCCTGCTCAGATGTGATAAACAGGATAAAAATTTATAATAAAAATGAATAAAAAATAAATAAAATTGTGTTACAATTGTGGTTAGGAATTTTGTGTCTCTTAAAGGAGCCTAACTGCACCATGGTCAGTTTGATACTTGAGTAGAGTTTGATTCAAATCATATGATCAAATTAAGCACAGAAAGCACGCTATAGCTTCACCATCCAGTCCAGGTGAACCCCGAATATACTGAAAAGACATCTATTATTTAATATATTAATATACTATTATATATTAGTAATATTAATATATTATTATAGCTCAGGACAGAGGATGATGGTACTCTTCTGAGAATTAATAGAGCACCATCTGCTTTGGGATTTGGGATCAGTTAAACTTAAACACAAAACAACAACACTGAATTTGATTGCCATAAGAGAGAATTACTCTCTCCAACCGATTAAAAAACACCATAAATACAGTGGCTTGCGAAAGTATTCGGCCCCCTTGAACTGTTCGAACTTTTGCCATATTTCAGGCATAAAGATATAAAACTGTAATTTTTTGTGAAGAATCAACAACAGGTGGGACACAATCATGAAGTGGAACCAAATTTATTGGATATTTCAAACTTTTTCAACAAATAAACAAACTGAAACATTGGGCAAGCAAAATTATAAGTTAATTTTATTATATAAAAATAACTTATCAGAAGCGATGACCATCCATTAGAGAAAGATCTTTTCCTGCCAGTCTCGAAAATTATAAATTGAACTATCTGTTCCTTTCACCCTCACGTGGCTCGTTTACTTCCTGGACATCATTCTTTCTAGAACGCAAAACCTCAAATTAATTCCAAAAATAAGGACAATTCGATCCCAGTGCGACACTGCGGAAATGTGCGGTGTTTCTTTTCTTTTTTTTTTTTTTTTAAACGTTGAACATGAAAACATTAAATGCTACAATTAAACAGGCGTGAAAGGTCAGTTCAGACATTAATGTATGTCAGTTCAGCTGCTTAGTGTATAATCCGCTCCCATGCGAAAGTTTTCCATAAAAAAACTGAGTAAGAATAAGAACTTAATTAAATATGTACCAAATTCCTTACTTCTATTACACAAAACTGTATTACAAATGACTGCACTCTGTAACTGAAGATATTACAAGTCTTCTTTTTGTCATGTATCAAGAGACTCTGGACTCCGGTTCCCATCAGCCACTGCGGGGAACTCATGTCACATGATCACCTGTACCCTGATTCATGTTTTGGGTAATGATCACACAGGTGTATATATAGCCATATAGCCGTTGTCTGTATTATGTCTTTCGTTGTCTTAGACGTCTGTCACGGTGTTTGTTTTATGCCATAGTGTTTTTGTCTAGTCGTCGTAGTGTCTTTGTTTTGTTGTTGGTTTATATAATAAATGTTTAAAAATCCGGGGCGCACGGTGGCTTAGTGGTTAGCACGTCCGCCTCACACCTCCAGGGTCCGGGGTTCGAGTCCCGCCAGGGCCATGTGTGTGCGGAAATTGCATGTTCTCCCCGTGTGTCGGGGGTTTCCTCCGGTTTCCTCCCCCAGTCCAAAGACATGCATGTTAGGCTGATTGGCGTGTCTAAAGTGTCCGTAGTGTATGAATGTGATTGTGGTGTATGTGATTGCGCCCTGCGATGGACTGGCACCCTGTCCAGGGTGTACCCCGCCTTGTGCCCGATGCTCCCTGGGATAGGCTCCAGGTTCCCCCGTGACCCTGAAAAGGAGTAAGCGGTTGAAGATGGATGGATGGATGGATGTTTAAAAATCCGCGCCTGCATCCGTCTCAACTTCCGATTTGTGACACTTTTAACACATTTGAGTATGTACACTCTGGGGTAAATTTTTTGTTGTTGCAAAACACAAAAGCTTCTTGACAGCATGTCTATTATCTGTCGTCCCCTCACTAGCCTTTCTTTTTTCTCTCTTGTGTTTAATAAGACAAAAAAAAAAAAAAAAAAAACGTTCCCATGGTGGAAAACTTCTGATTGTTACGAAGAACTGACACTGGAGACTCCTTCCACAAATGCGAAATCTAAAATAAACATTTCACACCTCCATTTTTATCCATTTATGTGGAGACATACAAGCACGTGTATAAGTTGTTACTATAGAAATGATAGGTTTTATAATGAGGGCGTTAACCTGTGATTTGCCATGCAGCTGGAATTAATGTCCGCACAGCTGGTACAGAAAGTTAATCAACAGCTTCTGACGAATAATATTCATAAATGCAATAACGTTGTGGTATAATCCATACTAATTTATGTTACATGATGCTTCAGTCTTTACTTACTTGTTAACTTTTTAGGTCTAAATTTAAACAATATTAAATTCCATACACTTTTTTTCATGCCTCTGAGTGTATAATGAATGTATTACGATGTGTATAGTGTATAAATGTACAGTGTCGAGTGTGACTATATAATGAGCGTTTTTACCGTCTGTGTGGTTTCTTTAGCAGCCTTGATATCCAAAACCGCACGGATCAAATATAGTTATCTTTTATAGATTAAGATCAAATCTACTCCTGTTACACATCTATTCAGACAGATTGCGGTGTGTTTTACGCTATTCTGTATTCTGATATAACTGGATCATCCAGGTTCATAGCCATACAACAGGTTTTATTTAGAGCTGACGACATAATACAGCCAAACACACGGCTATAGATACCTGAGAAAAGTTATCTGTAGTCAGGTGTGTGCTAAATACGAGCTTATCTCAATTGTCTGACCACATGTCAACAACTGCTCGGTCCTGTAGATTCATCCTGTTCAACATCAAGAAAATCCGACCCTACCTCACCGAACAGGCCGCACAGATACTGGTCCAGGCTCTTGTTATCTCAAAACTGGACTACTGCAACTCTCTACTTTCGGGCCTCCCAGCCAGCTCCATCAAACCCCTTCAGATGATTCAGAATGCTGCAGCACGCCTTGTCTTCAACCAGCCGAAGAGAACCCATGTCAGACCCCTCTTCATCTCCCTCCACTGGCTTCCTGTAGCTGTCCGCATCAAATTCAAAGCCTTGATGCTCACCTACAAGACCCTGTCTGGAACAGCACTCTCCTACCTCAACTCTCTCCTGAAGGCTTACGTTCCCTCACTCAATCTGCGAACGATTAGCGACAGACGCTTAGGAGTTCCTACTCAGCGCGGCTCAAGATCCCTTTCCAGAACCTTCACACTAACTGTTCTTCAGTGGTGGAATGAACTTCCAACCTCAATCTGGACTGCAGATTCACTCACCATCTTCAAGAAACAGCTAAAAACCCACCTCTTCCGTCAACACCTAACCAACTCATAAAAAAAATAAACATTTTTAAAACCTCTACTCTTGCACCTCTACTCTGCGCACTTTGCTTCTTCTAGTACTCAATTAATAGATCTTGTATAGTAGCACTACTTGTATTGTTCTCTGCTTGATATCACTTTGCTTGTATCTCTCATTTGTAAGTTGCTTTGGATAAACGCGTCTACTAAATGAATAAATGTAATGTAAATGTAATTGTCTGGGAAGCCCATTCAGGTTATTGAAATGATCTGTGTACTGTTTGGGCCTCGGTGCTTGACAGGTTTTTCCTAATTAGAACTTTTCTAGCATGGATTTCTCAACTGTATTTATAAAACAAGCAGGATCAATAATGCAATATATTTAGTAATACCTGTAGCTATGTTATTTATAATATTTGAAACGTTGCTATCTTTGCTAATACAATTGTGGATTAACTGCGCAGATTACACATTATTGGTGAAAAATAACATTTTTGTCGAATGAAATACAGTTTTATTAACCTTTTTTTTTCAAAATTTGCATGAAAATGAGGCATGAGTACTCCATTAGCTGTGATAATTACTGTACATTTACTGTACATTTTAAAAACTGTACATTTGCATTTGCTGTAAATCTTAATTTAATTTGAGGGCTGACAAGAGTAGTAATTTAATAATAATAATAATTTATCAATTTGTATAGCGCTTTTTACAATGGTACATTGTCTCAAAGCAGCTTTACAGAAATATCATTTTACATTTACAAGCGACTTACTAATGAGTGCACACTCATACACCAATGGTAGCAGAGCTACATGCAAGGTGCTAGCTTGCCACTGGGGGCAACTTAGGGTTCAGTGTCTTGCCCAAGGACACTTCGGCATGGGATCACCCGGGCCGGGATTCGAACCACCAACCCTACGATTAGTGGATTAGTGGACAACCCGCTCTACCGACTGAGCCACAGCGGCCGTATTGACACTGTAGACTGGTTTGAACATCCTCCTCTGATGATGTAAGGCAAAAGCACGTTGTGATGAATCACCATCATTCTGTGTACTTAAGTCATTTGATAAGCTAGCAGGCAGGATTGCCTACTCGCAGGATCCCCAATGGTTCCATTATATATTGGCATAATGCATGCTGGGTATTGAAGAGGCATGGCATTGATGGATGAAACCACAACAATACGTAATTGTGCATCCTATGAAAATGCTACGGCTGAGAGATACTACATACTATGATATATTATACATCAGATGCTGGTTTTAACAGACTTTTTGGGGTCAATGAACTTCATAGAGAGGTGAGCGAGTCCGGGGTGGGGATTGAAGGAGAAGTTCGTCACCCCTGTAGGCTGTAATGGGCCTCTGACTCAGTGAGTTAAGGCTGAACATGGTGGGAAGATGAAGAGCTCAGAGGAGCCGGAAATTACATGTAGGGAGTGTATGATACAGAGATAGAGAGAGAGAGAGAGAGAGAGAGAGAGAGAGAGAGAGAGAGAGAAAGAGAGAGAGATGTGGGAGTAAACGAGGTGTGAGTTGGAATGAGACATGAGAGATGGAAAAGGAGTTGGACAAGGTGTGAGGGTCACACATATGGGACCACACACACGCACATAAACACAGAGAGGAAGAGGCACATATCGTGACATGAGCTGACCAAACCCGCAGCCCACACTCACTCAAGGGTCAGTGCATGAAAAATGAAAGCAAGTCAAAAATAAAAGCCTATACTGAAAGCTACAGTATTTAATGTAAATATGTTTTACTGTAAAATAAAATTATTTACAGCAAAACATATTTACAGTAAATACTGTAACTTACATAATACAAAGTTACACATACTTTAGTACATTTGCTTATTTGGCTGCGGCAGGATACTACTGAGATGAAGGTTAAAAGTCTTACTCAAGGAGCCAACTATGGTAGTACTGGGATTTGAACCCACAAACTTCTGGGCAGTAAACGTCTGAATCACCACAACTAGAACATGAAAGCTGTGTTGATTCAGTGTAATCTTTTAGTGCAAGTGAAATCAGTTGTAGAAGTGCTTGAAGCAATGCAAACACCTGGAGCATGTTGTGATGGTTCATTGGTTAGGGCCTTGCCTTACAGTCCAGATGAATGTAGGTTCAAATCTCAGCACTGCCAAACTGTCCTGGATGGGTCCTTAACCTTCAGCTCAGTTGTATCCATGCTCTTCTAAAAGCATCAGCCAAATCAGCAAGTGTACCGGGTTATGTCTTGTTTTATACTATGTAACATATTACAGTACTTTACTGTAAACATATTTGAAAGTTGTTTGTACAGTATTATGTATTATATTGTACAGTTGTTATTACTAGCCATGAGACCCTTTTAATGACCCATTCTATTCTCATCTGCAATACAGAAAGAAATACCACTATTATGCAAGTATGTAACTCTTTTTACACTTTACGAATGACTTAGAGAGGTTGAACAAAACGTCAACTCCACAAAAGCAATTAATATCTGATTAATATACTTACCGTATTTTCCGCACTATAAGGCGCACCTAAAAGCCTTAAATTTTCTCAAAAATCGGCCGTGCGCCTAATAATCCGGTGCGCCTTATGTGTGGACTGAGTTCCAAAATCTGTAAAAATGAGGTACGACTTTGGTTGGCGTAACAACCGTATGCGCCTTATAACCCGGTGCGCCTTATGTATTGGTCACGTACAGAAATAGACCCCGTAATTGAGACTGCGCCTTATAATACGGTGCGCCTTATAGTGCGGAAAATACGGTAATTAGAAATGAGCATTTGGTTATGAACCTGTGTAACTGGGTCAGGATCAGAAGTACCTGAACATGTATTTTTTTTTTTTTTTTGAGGGGGATTCACTCAGGATATTAACTAATCAAGTACTACATAGGCAGGAAAACAAATCAGGAACACATTTTGTCTTTCCACATCACCTCAGCAATTTTGTAAGACTTCCCTCTTTATTTTAATTAAGCTTCTTCCACTAGACTTCCCGTAATACCAGCAAGACAAATGCAACCACATTACCTGTGTTGTCATCTGTAGTATTACAGTCACACACAAAAAATCTAGAGTAAATCGCAGAAGCTTCTCCTTCTCCTACATGACCTCACAAGCAGTTCATATGTGGAAATCCACAAACATCCCAGAGTTGAAGCTGTTCTGTACTGAGAAGTACATTTTCCCCATGTGAATTCCTAGCGGTGCCAATAATTGTTGCACACCTAAATCTTGACGATGTTTTAAGTTATATTTATGCAGAAATGTAGAAAATGTTCAAGCAACCCGGCATCAGGGTAGTAAGCAGCACAATCTCTGTGTCTCTATCTTGCAGTGATAGCTTGTCGCTATCGTTGTTGCTATCTTTGCAAAGGTGTCTGTTTAGTTGCATTCAAGTTTATGCCATGTAAGGTGCAGAGTAGGTCTGTTTAAACACGTGCTAATAGGGGTGTAAACTTTTGAACAGGATGATTGGTGTAAATTGTTATTATTTTGTCTTCTGGGAAACATGTAAATATCTTATGTAACTTCTGAAGGGCATTATTTTATGAAAAAAAAAGATCCATCCATCCATCCATATTCTCTACCGCTTATTCCTTTATCAGGGTGACGGGGAACCTGGAGTCTATTCCAGGAAGCATCGGGCACAAGGCGGGGTACATGCTGGACAGGGTGCCAGTACAACGCAGGGCACAATCACATACACACTCACACACCCATTCATACACTACGGACACTTTAGACAAACCTGAAAAAAGATCTTTAAGCAAAATAAAAACAAATTACACCAATCATCCTGTTCAAAAGTTTACACCTCCCTGGCTCGTAATGTATCGTGTTGCCTTCTTGAGCATCAGTGAACGTTTGCACCGTTTGTAATAGTCGTGTACGAGTCCCTCAGTCGTCCTCGGTGTGAAAATGATCTCAATCAGATAGCAAAAAGAATGTGCAGGACCTGGAGGATTTTTCTGAAGAACAGTGGGCAGTTTAACTGCTCAGGACAAACAACGGACTCATGAACAACTATCACAAAGCAAACATCATGTCGTTGATCATCCAGGTAACGACACATGGCATTAAGAATCAAACATGTGTAAACTTTTGAACTGGTTCATTTGTGTGTACATTCAGTTATTATTGTGTCATGTGGACTATATGTAAAAATATGTTATGTGAAATAGCTTCTTCAGGGCGGGACTAAATAAAAAAATAAAATGTTAATGCGAGCATTAAAGGAAAATCACCGAGCTAATCTCAGAGCCGAGATTCGTCGTCTATATACGCTATTTGGCATATAGTCAGTCAGTACGTTTACATGGAGAACAATAATCCACTATTCTATATATAATCTAATTAAGACCATACTTTGATTAAGAAACTACCATGTAAACACCAACCTTAATCTAATTAAGGTCATAATCTAAGTAAACTCTAATCGAATTAAGACAGGTGGTGTACTCCTGTTTTAGTCGTATTATGGACGTGTATTACAGACATGTAAACACCATAATCACATTATGAACGCCGTGTGAGAGTTTTCACCGCATTTTGCGACAGGACACGATCACACGCGGCAATTTGACGTTTTATGGCAAACAAGAGAGTTCGGCCGCATCTCAAAACGCATACTTCCCTACTATAGGCCTGTAGTGGCGAAAAATACATGTATCTCGGCTACTATATAGACGGTAACTACGCGATTTGGGACGCAGCCCACGGCTTCAAGCAGTCGTCTATTAGCACGTACTGCATAACAAATAATTAACTGCACTTAAAGCGTTCGTAAAAAAAAATAAATATATATAAAACACTCAAAACTTTATACGGGACCATAACGAAGACGAATTGTATGTTGATACTTGTAATTCTGGAGGGACGTCGGACGGCGTGGCGCGGTGACGTAATGACGCGGGCACTTAATGTAATTATGATCTATAACATGTAAAACAGGTACATGACAGACGTATTCTAAAAGCGACTCATGTAAACACCTTAATCACATTATTATCTTACTCAGATTAAGGTCAATAATCTGCCTGTGTAAGTCAATTGAAAGTGGGTTTGGTTCTCTTTCGTGTAAACCCTGAGGATCAACATTTACATATGTGCTTAATAAACAACAAATTGCAACCTGCAAACATTCTGCAAGGCATACGGGACGTAAACTTATGACTTCAACTGTACTTCAAGTCCTCCATCATCGTCGTGCACGAATGAACTATTGGACTACTCCAGATTATGAACACAGCAGGTCACATATCGACCGGGAGATCCTAAAACCGAATATCGTATTGTAGCACATACAGTAGTATCGTCAAGTATCGAAATTGAATCGTCCCACTTCTATTGTCAAATATGTGAATGAATCGGAATCGATTCGCACTGAATCGCATAGACGATTCAGTGGTATGAAATATCGAACCCTGAATGTTTACACCTGTAATGAGCACGACTCTTTTCTTTTCTTTCTTACCGTACTCAACAGGAATACTCTGCCCTAGTAGACAGTATGAATACACTGTACTATTGTTTTACAGAGTAGTATGGGTGAATGAAGGGTGGAAGCGTAGCCATGGCAACCCTTGTTTAGTATCGCTGCATGCCAAACGTTCTATTAGAAATGTTTGTTCTCCTTACCGAATTTTCCGAGATGGCCAGGGGTCTTCGGCTCACATGCTTTGGGCTGTTCATTCCCACCCGCTCCGGTCTTCTTCCTCCCCAGCATGGCTCTTCTCTTGTCCGAGGTTCTTCCTGCGCGTGTTTACGAGTTTACTCTGACCCAAACTCTACAGTTAGACGCTGCAAATCACTGCGCCCTGTCTAGGGTTGCCAGATTATCCCGAAACCTCCAGAAACTTAATCAAGCCTTCCTCGTTTCTCTGTAATCCAGCCGCACTTTAGATTACAAATTCACTTTAAATTATAGAAATAAATGTCACCAAAGTTGTTAGGCTGCGTTCTGAGAATAGGGAATATCTTTATCCTGCATCTGTTTCACCAAAATAACATAAACTAGCCAGATGTGGATAGAGTCAAAAGGTTGAAACCAGCTCTTTTTAATGTCCCTGTAAAAAAAAACAACAACAAAAACATTGTGTTTTATAAGTAATGGAACAGAGTAGACAGATGTACTCGTGATAAATCCGTCCTCACAGTACTGTACAACTCACGCGCCTGACTGCAGTTTTAAAAGCGCTCCGAAACCTGAGCTTGGCAAATAGGGTTGCCAGATTGGGTGTAACTCGACATCGATTTGTTTGGTCATGCTTTGTTTTTTTGTACTTTTTTTTTTTCCCCCTGTAGGTTCATTTATGTTCAGTAACCTGTCTATCCTGAGCAGGGTCATGTTGAAACCATGAACAATGGACCTGAAGCAGGCATACATAGCCTGACAGGTCATGGCAGAGGGCCTGAGCCAGCGCAGGAGGACGCCGGAGAACCCAGAGGAAACCCATACAGGCACGTGGAGAACATTAATCAGAAAACCTTGACACAGACTCAGGAGCGCAGGATCAAATCAGGCAGTACCCTCACTCCAAAGTGGTGGGTCAAAATGTGATGCTTTTAGTGATGTTCAATAACATTTGAGCTATTCATGATTTACAGTGGTGTGAAAAAGTGTTTGCCCCCTTCCTCATTTCCTGTTCCTTTGCATGTTTGT
>JAFFST010052295.1:67538-106097 GCA_022414735.1 Noturus placidus
ATATATATATATATATATAATTTTATTAAAGAGTAAAGAACTCACAATGTCACAGTGATTGATTCTGTATACAATACTAGTGTTCACTCAGTTACATTCCATGGAAAAAGAACTGGTGCGTCATGCATTGTTGCTGATGCTACATGCATACCATGTTTCCTGGGAACTTAGATCTTGTGAGGCTGGTCTGTCATCATTTTTTTGCCTGAGAGAAGGCGAGGTACATCGGCCATTTGTCTATAAAATCATACAGACTGAACATGCATTTTGGTTTTAGTGCTATATGGAGCCAGGCTCTGATTATAATACTATAACAGGGCATAACACACCTTTTCATGAATGTCAGAGTAGCTTGTTTCGATCCCACAGGCTCCAGTTTGCATTTTACTCCTCAGGCAGATAATAAAAGTACATTTATGGCTTATATTTATCTCATTTATACAACTGAGTATTAAGGGCCTTGTCCAAGGGCCTAACAATGGTAGCTTAGGGGATTGAACTCTTGTCCTTCTGATAAGGAAACTAGAGTTTTTATCCAATGAGCCACCACTTCTCCAGTAGTTTGAAAAGTGCCGGGTCAAATGCCAGCTCACCCCTGGTGCTCCAGCAGCCTTAAAACCAGGGATCCTGAAGCTGCGTGGTGACAATGCTACCCGCTGTATATACTCACCACCCCATATTACAGTAAAACCAGGTTTGCCAAAAAAGTTGTTCAAAAATATTAAAAACTATATATTAAAAGAAGATTCTTCTGGCAAAACATAATTATGCATGCATCGCTTTGGTTATATATAATTTATACTTGTGTAGCCTATTCATGTGTTCGTGTATGCATTTATTTTTATGAATCTTCTTATTGGGGCGCACGGTGGCTTAGTGGTTAGCATGTCTGCCTCACACCTCCAGGGTCCGGGGTTCGAGTACTGCCAGGGCCATGTGTGTGCGGAGTTTGCATGTTCTCCCCGTGTGTCGGGGGTTTCCTCCGGGTACTCCGGTTTCCTCCCCCAGTCCGAAGACATGCATGTTAGGCTGATTGGCGTGTCTAAAGTGTCCGTAGTGTATGAATGTGTATGTGATTGTGCCCTGCGATGGACTGGCACTCTGTCCAGGGTGTACCCCGCCTTGTGCCCGATGCCTCCTGGGTTAGGCTCCAGGTTCCCCGTGACCCTGAAAAGGAGTAAGCGGTTGAAGATGGATGGATGGATGGAATCTTCTTATTTATTTGTGAAATTAGTATTCATGTTTGTTTTTCCTTCTGAGATTTTATTCATATTTTTTTTTTTTAAATTAGGTCTATTCGTTTCGTAACTCGTGTATTAATAGATTTATTTTTTGCATTCGTCTGTAGCCTATATGTGGAGGTTTTCTTCCTGGTTCTCTGGTTTGAGAGCCATTGTCTCCCACCTGCCAAAAACATGCGAACAGGTGGACTTGCTACTAGAAATTGGGTCTAGGTGTGAGTGAATGTGTGCATGGTGACCAGTGATGAACCGACATCACATACAGAACAGGATGCATTCTTTCCCTTTTCCCTATGTTTACCCTATATCGGTGAAATCTGGCAACCCAACTCCAGAAAAGGACCTCCATTTGAGTGATGAAAATCACAGCAGTGTGTCTGAGAGTCTAAGCAAACAGGCAGCCAGCTTGAATCTTATTTTTCTTTCCTCCCAATTCCCATCACAGTTTAAACCTTGCTTAATTAACTAGAAACATGCACAAATTGCACATGTGCTACATTTTAATCCTAAAGCACAAGGCTGCTTGTTTTTCCACCCGAACGGGTAAAATGGTGCACTCTGGCAACACGCCGAAATGATTGTTAATCAACGTTTTTAATTTTTGTTTCTATGAAAATTGGATATTTAATGATCATAATGTTGAACTCCAGACGAGGTATGCATAAAAGTACAGGTCTGAGACTTTTAGAAGAGCGCATGGTTAATAACAAGCAGAAATAAATGCATTATGCGGAATTGTACGTATTTTTTGTGTTAGTTTTTTTTATTTTTAAATTTTATTTACGAGTGATAAGAAAAGAAAAGAAAAAGAATGAAAAACAGTAGCCTATTGTTTTTCCTGGCGCGCCTCCTGCTGGTGACCTGAAGAATCACAAGCCTGTACTAGTGGTTACTTTATAAGTTTACAACAGGGAGTCAGAAAAGAAAGTAAATTCCTGAGATTACTTCTTTTGTCTAACTTGAATTACTGTCCTCTATATTCGGTGTGTACTACAGTGTGAAAAACACAAAATACAGATCATTTTATAAGTGGGTTTTGCAGTGATTACAGTGCTATTACAGTTTTTCTCACTTGCTTTGGCACACAGAATTCTTTCGTTTCATTGCTTTCACATATAATTCAGTTGTATGCATACAGCTGTCTTCATTTGACCACATGATGTAGTGAATAGGTCCTGTATGGAGCTTGGAACCTAACAAAAGGACTAATTTCCTATATTTTAAATATAAACCCGTCACTAGGGGTGTATTTACTGATTTTGGGGCCCTCTTCAAGATATAGGAGTGGGGAACACATGATCAGTGTTTTAACAATGATATTTAAACAATTCTACATCTACATTTTTGTCAACGAGGACATTTCAACTGTCATCTATGTGAGTGTGATGTTTATGCCACAGTTATTCATCGCATATAATAACCATTTCTGCCTATACTAATTAATATCTGTTGTAGTGGCATGCATTTTATTCTATCAATTCCCATAGAAACTACTAGATGATGCATCACTCAATCATAATAGCAGATCAAGCCTTTCATTCACAATTGAAAGTTGAATTATTTGAGCTAAAGCAGATTTTTTTTCCAGACAGCATTCATTACTGTAATACTTTCCTGGCAATTATGTAACTATAGTGTTTTATTAAGTAGCGCTCATCGTAATTCACTATTCCACTGGCCATGTCATAATCTGCACAGGTTGTCCAAACAGTGTTGTTTATCCACCAAAAGCATGAGATTTCTCTTCACCCTCACCCACACAGCATTCATCTTTACTAAGCCAACATTCCGACCACGTAGAGTTCCAGTATAAAGCTGGATGTGGCTGTTTTCTGCAGCAGAAGAGATATTGAATGAGTGTCTGGTAAGGACCTGAGCTGTTGAGATTGCAGAGAGCAGCTGAGAGTGAGTGAGAGTGAGTGAGTGTGTGTGAGTGTGTGTGAGAGTGAGTGTGTGTGAGAGTGAGTGAGTGTGAGTGTGTGTGTGAGAGTAAGTGTGTGTGAGTGTGTGTGAGAGTGAGTGAGTGTGTGTGAGAGTGAGTGAGAGTGAGTGAGTGTGTGAGTGTGTGTGAGAGTAAATGTGTGTGAGTGTGAGTGAGTGTGTGAGAGTGAATGAGAGTGAGTGTGTGAGAGTGAGTGTGTGTGAGTGTGTGTGAGAGTGAGTGTGAGTGTGTGTGTGAGTGAGTGAGTGTGTGTGAGTGTGTGACCCGCCCCGGGTGATCCCATGCCGAAGTGTCCTTGGGCAAGACACTGAACCCTAAGTTGCCCCCAATGGCAAGCTAGCACCTTGCATGGAAGCTCTGCCGCCATTGGTGTGTGAGTGTGTACTTGTAAGTCGCTTTGGATAAAAGCGTCTGCTAAATGAATAAATGTAAATGTAATGTAAATGTGTAACATGGACGACATTCGTATCGTGGCTACATCAGTACACGTGGTTTCATTTTGGCTTAATACATTTGCATTGATTTTGTTCTTGTGTCTCTAACAGAAATATTATCTCTCTTATATCTGCATGGAGAAATTGGACCTGATTAAAAAAAGGTTATGAATGGTTATTTGAGTCCTTATTTGATTTTATGTTGTTTGTTCGTTTATTTAAATCTGTTTGCAAATGTACTATCTTATTACATATCTGAGAGGCATGTATATGTGTTGTGTTAAATGAATGAATGAATGAATGAATGAATGAATGAATGAAGCATATTTATGTTCATTATGTTCCCAAAATAATTTTGTGCTGTGATCATAAATTTACACTGAAGGTGGAAAATGATTGAGAATCCCTGTTTTATAGTAAACACATCCTAGAGACAGCAGACAGAGTGAATAAGCTGATGAAAAGCAGACAGGTAATTAAGATTAGAATGCGGCTGTGGCTCAGGCACAGGTTGTCCGTTACCTGTCGGATTCGATCCTTGGCTCACATGCCTCCACAGAACGTCCCAGAAACGCTGGGTGCGAGGAGTACCAATTCACTTACCGTTATGTTTTTAGGAGGTGGAAGGAAACCAGAGAACCAAGAGGATCCCCACATGGACACAAAGATGGACATTGAGCCTAGGCTTGAATGAGGAATGCTGGAGCATGGAGACAGCACTATACCACCATGCTAACTAATGTACAATATAAGGAAATAAAAAATATATATTTTATTTCATTGAAGTAAAACTATTTTTTAAAAAACAGCACATATCTACATGTCAGTAAAATATAAAAATATATAATTAAAAAGTTTTTAGCGTTCCTAACTGTTTAAATTGCGATACTTTTATCAGGTGAAATTTGATTGGCTGATTGAACTGTCACGTGATTAGGAACTCTTGTTTGTTTGAAATGGCGTTTTCGATTCGGCTAAAAGACTCGTTGTCCATGAGAGGAAAGGACTGTGGAAAGGGAGAGCACTCGGTAAAAAACGATTCGTTCCCCTTCAATACTACACAGCGGACTAAATAATTGTGTTGTGAGGAGTTCACACGACGTTTAGTTGTATTTCTAAAGCAGCGTAGATTAGGGTAACGCTAGCTACTATTTCTGGATCAAATGTAAAGAGTCGACTCCGGCGTGTGATGAGTCGACACCGGAGTGTGATACAAAACTGCGGGTTAACATTGCAAGTGTTAAGGATGAGAAGCTCAGCATTGCAACAAAAAAAAAAAAGAGAGAGAGAGAGAGAGAACGTTAGACACATTCCATTCCACATGATGTACTCCTACTGAACGCATCAGGGCATGAGCGTGTCAGAATCGGACTTTTATTTTTTAGATTACTCCGAATCTTTCAGATAATGATAGGAGTCAAGCGGCCGCCAGAGGGCGCCATTTAGACAATCATGGTTTATACAACTCAAATGTTCATATTCAGTACATTGTTATGATACTTGTTAAATTTATTATTCACAAATGCAAATTTTTTCGGAAGATCCCACTACTGTCAATTTTTCTGGTAGACTACAATTCCTTTTTATTTATTTTTTTTATCTTTGATGGGAATAAAAAAACAAAAACATCTTTGAAAAGTCCAAGAATGCATTCAATGCATTCAAACCTTGCATAATTTAATTAATTTACTTTCTTCTTCCACTCTGGCTCTTGGATATGTTATTTGTATAGTTTTTGTGATATAGGTGTTGTTTTTTTGTTGTTCCTGTTTAAAAATGTAAAAATAATAATAATGGCTATCCTGTACTTTACAACACAGCTTTGAAAGATTATAAAAAAAAAACAATTTAAAAAGAGTCTGACTGGTTTGCGGTGTCGTCGAAAACAGGAACAGATGGCAACATAAAATAATCTTTTAATTGCTTCAAATATGTCTGACATTTTACTGCTGTAAAGCATAATTACATATGAAAACTTCAGTGCCATGAAGTATGGTGATGCCATATCCTGTTCCCGCCCATATTCCTAGTGGCGCCCAACAAAAATACAGATGCTTCAAGCCAAGTGTGACTGCGGCATTATCCTACACAAGGTCGTGTGTGTGAGTGAGTGGGTGGGTCTGGGGACTTGGGGCACAAGGCAAGGGACACCCTGAAAGGGGTGCCAACCCATCGCAGGGCACAATCACATGCTTTGGACAAATTGGAAACGGCAATCAGCCTACGCATGTCTTTGGATTGGCCGGAGGAAACCAGAGTACCTGGAAGAACATGCAAACTTTGCGCATACACCGCGGCGGTGGGATTTGAACCCACAACCCCAGAGATGTGACGCAAACGTACTAACCACTAAGCCACCGTGCTCATCCATAATGATAAAAGATGGCAGCGCAATTGCGGAATCAGCCATAATCTGTCCAATGAAAGACAAATCAATATGCACTAAACAGTACTCAAATAAATAAAGCAAACCAACACGACAGCGCACTGCAATGCCCAGCAATAAGGAATTTATTATAGCACGTGACAGGCCGTTGGACAGACACTCTTCTGCAGGTTAAAGTTCTTTTCTTTGCATTGAGGTGTATGGAGTTCTGCATAGTACTGGTAAGTCACAGAGAAAAGGCCATTTATGAGGAAATAAACAACAGTCTATCAGAGGTTTAGTTCTGATTGTTTTGTTTAAAACAAATAACACCCCAAACAAAAGTACTTATTATATTCATACAAAATATATAATATATATATATATATTTTATGTATACTGTATACAAAACAAAAACAAACTTTAAAGAAACGATTTCAAGTAAAATCTTAAAAGAAATGATCATGCACCTATGTGCACTTTTTTGTAAACCATATAAAAAAATAAAAAATAAACAACAACAAAAAAAACCAAATATGATATTATATGCATATTTACAAGATTAACTTAGCAAGGCTTTGTACAAATGTTACAAAATAGCTGAACGCACATACACACTATACACAAACCGTTTCAGACACACAAACATACACAGATGAAGAAATGCTTAGAACGAGCAGTGTGTGCTCAGTGTGTGTTTGAGTGTGTTTGTGAACACACCCCAATTTGTCTTGCGAGGTTTAACGGGGTCTAAGGTCAGTTCCGACGCATCTGATATCGGCAAACGCTGCCTCGCTAATACTGCATTAATACTTTGCTGAAGTCTGTAGTCGAGTAGACGAAAGAATGTGTGTATTTGTGTAAATGTTTGTGTAACCTTTTTAGGATCTGTGATGAGGCAGCATCGTCATGGTAACAAGAAAAAGGTAAAAGCGGGTGAATTAAAAAAAAATAAAATGAATTGGACACAATGAGAGAATGAGGACACGTCTTAAGGGAGGACACCCGAAACACACAATGACCCCAGTATGAGTGTGTGGCAAGAATCCTGGCAGTTCTTTAAAATGTTACATAGAGACCCTGCTGCTCTCTGGCGCTTTTGTAACACCGTGTTAAAAGAGCACTCAAAAGACTGAAGAAGAGAGAATAAAAACTTTGGCAACGTTTAGAAGAAGCCCTGTGCCGTGCAAGCAGAGCAGCTATGAATGAGAAAAAGGAAAACACAGTTAGCGATCCCGTTCATCGATACCCCTCTTCCACCAACTAGGTGCTGATTCCCGAAGGGAGCGTATACTCTCAAAACAGTTGGGGAAATTGGTGCGGTTCCAGCACTAAAATGCTGCTTGTCTGGAACCAAAAATGGGTGACTTTAGGGCTTTGGGTTGGCGCCATTTCCTCGCTGTGACAACAACCTGTTGAGTTATTAACATGGCCAAGTTATGAACAGAGGGATACTTGAAGAAATGATGAGTGATGCTGCTGTGACTCAGTGGTTTGACGAGAACCACTAAAGTAACTAAATAGTAGCTACGTTGCTAAAGCTAATGCTAGCAAAACTGCAGACTGTGTTGCTAAAGGTAAGGTGTCTTGGGTGTTATTGTGGTCTATGATGATGCCTCTGCTCAGTTCACAGACTTTGTTGACAAAACGAGGTAAAAGGTATAAACATTACGAAAAGGTTCCCAGGCTCCCAGAACAAGCACCATGTTAATGGAAAATAGGGTATTGGTATGAAACCTCCACATACACACTCTGTCCTAAAGAATCCGATCACTCCAATTGAAATGCTATCACAAGCATTCCTGGAACTGGGAGGTAGTATGGGCCCGGAGCGATGAAGAGGTGTCGGCTGCAGAGCGCTGGGGACCGGGTATGGGCTTATCCCCAGGACGTCGGATTAAAACAAAAGGTTTGGGTGGTGGAGCTGGGGGTTTGTTGTTGTTGTTAACGCCAGAGGAGATTTGAGCGCTTTTGTGCGAGGAGTCAGAAGGCGAGACCACCACTGTGTGTCTCCTCCAGGCCCGCCTCCGGCGGCGGGTCTCAGGCGAGACAGGTTTCCTCAGTCCCACAGAACGCATGTCCTCCGCTGAACCGAGCAGACGTGCACGCACCTGCTCTGCTAGTGATGCCTGACTTGTGGAGCCAGAGGTGGAGCCCAGGGCAGGAGGCAGAACTAACAGAAGACCACTGGATGGGGTGAGTTTGGGTGAGTGAGAAGGGGAGGGTTCCGGAAGGCTGGTTCTCGTTCGCCCTTTGTTGGATTCCTCCTCGGTGGGTGAAGCGCTACAGACTTCTAAAGGATCTAGTGAACGAGCTTTGGACTTGTCTGCTTTTAGGCGCCGGCGCGCTAAAGTGTCACACTGAATGAGCCGATGGGAGTTGAAGGAGGGTCGGTTTTGGAGGCGCTGGGAGGCAGTGGAGGAGGAGGTGGATGGAGTGGAGGAGCGTGCTGCACTTTCGGTTCCTCTTTCTACAGGCTCAGGGGTGGGGCGTTTGGAAGGGACGGGAGCAGGTGTAGGAGTAGGTATGGAGGGTTTGCAGTGCATGTACAGGAAGCTGCGTGGTGCGGTCGGGTCGGGTGAGGTGTGTGTATTTGATGGAGGTGGCGTGCGTTTCTCAGGACGCTCCTGCGTGAGAGAGCGTGAAGCAAAGCCGCTTTCGTTGTCCGTCTCACTCACCAGCTCGCTCCGCTCATCGTCTGCGTCGTCGCCCCGCCCCTCGGACGCTAAACTCCGCCCCAGCGTAGAGAGAGTGGAGTAACCCGAGACAATAGAACGTGCATCATCCCCTCTCCAGCCGCGACTTTTCGTCTCAGACCTCTGGTCCTCTTCCTCGCTCAGGATCACGGAATGCACTTCTTCCTCACAAGGCATTCCGGGTTTGTCCTTATTCGGCAAAGCCACAGTCACTTCCACATTCCCTTCGTCGTCTTCTTCCTCTTCCTCATCTTCATCCTCTTCTGCCTCTGCACGCGGAGCTGTGTCGGATTCACACCGTTCCGTCTCCTTTCCCTCCCCCTCCACTGTGAGATCGGCTCTGATTGGCTCCTGTTCGGAGTCGTCGTCAGTGCTGCTGCTCAGGAGGCCGGCAACAGGACGTTTCCTGCGCCTCCGAGTCACAGCAGACATGATGGCCAGCGTTGTCAGGAAGTCCTTAGCTGTGAGGTCACGTTTCGACGCTCCGGAGCCCTGACAACGACAGAGGTCTGACCGTCATTACAGGATGTCAAACAGAATGATCAGAATAGTGTTTAAAGACGCAGTACTTAAAAGAGTTTATTTTTGTTGTTCTTATACAGTGAATAGAAAGCCAGTGTGAACTGGGAGACCCCTTTATTTTATTTATTTATTTATTTATTTTTATGTCTATATCCAATATAGCTCAACGACAGCAACAATAAAACTTTGCTATTAATAAAAAATTGTGCTGTGACACGAACATATTACATCCATCCATCCATCTTCCATACCGCTTATCCTACACAGGGTCGCAGGGAGCCTGGAGCCTATCCCAGGGAACTCGGGGCACAAGGCGGGGTGCCAACCAATCACAGGGCACAATCGCGCACACATTCACACACAACCGACAATTTGGAAATGCCAATCAGCCTACAGTGCATGTCTTTGTACTGGGGGCGGAAACTGGAGTACCCGGAGGAAACCCCACGAGCACGGGGATAACATGCAAGCTCTGCACACACAGGGCAAAGCAAACATGAAAACCACTAAGCCACCGTGTCCCCTTCAATACTATATCCTTTAAGCAAATAAAATATGAATGCATTTTTACAGAACGTAATAACAGTCGCTCGCAGTTATTTCTGCCAGAGAGGTCTCCAAAAGCTTTAACTCTCAAATAGTATGTATACAGCTTGAAAACGAATAACATAAGCATTTAAACTGCAACTCTTACTCAAGCCTTACCTTAGATTTTGCAGAATCACTGTTGGTTGAGTCTAAAGTCATAACAAAAAAGAAAAAGAGAAAGAAGAGAGAAAGAGGCCAGGATGAATAAGAATACAGACATGTTTCTAAGAAATGAGAGGCACAGAGGCAAGTAAGACACCTAGAAGCAACGAGCAAGAACTGTATCGTGTCTTCCTGACTCTGGGACTGTCATTCAAAATGAAGCATCCCAACAAGAGACAATGTTCACACAAGATTCAGACCAAGCAACATGTGCACGACAAATGGTTATTGATTGTCTTGAAGTGATGCTCAAATGTGAACAGGGTCTCCAAATCTGCAGCGTTAAAGAGGAACCGACACACACTGTTGACATTACGTCACATACTGAGGACATCGAGCCATCAGAGAAGACATGTAATAGGCGAGAGCATAAGGGCAGGGAGGATGATTTCAGAGACATGGCGGGGACATTGCATTGACATAGGACACATACCCACACCCAGTCACCATTAGAAAGTCACACACACACACACACACACACACACACACACACACACACACACAGGGTATGCCAGGCGAAACCCATCCTACCGCAGTGGCTGCTCCACAGGCTCAGCTATGAGAAGGACGCAGAAATGTATAGAGAGAGAAATTGGAAGAGGAATACAAAAAGAGAAGGAAAAAAAGATGAAAAAAAAAGAAAATGGAGAAGTACAGAGCACTCAACATGCAAGAAATCTAAACGCACTTTTCTAATCGTTTCTACAGCCTGTAGTGGCACATTCTGGGAACACCACTCATAATAAGGGTGGGCAACATAAGAAAATGATCATATCACGATTCTTGATCTCTACAATACATGCTACAGTAAGTATCACAATACATAGGTTTATGTCACATATTGGAAGGAACTACAGTAGAGTTATATAAATAAATATTTAACACTCACCATGTTTAGGATAACATTTAATGTTCAAATTTGGCATGACAAAATAGATATTACAATATCTCTAAAGGACGTATCATGATATTGACATTATGTCGTCATATCACTCAGGCCTAACTCAAAATATTTCAAAATCCTACTGGTATTAAATCAGAGGAGCTCTTGAATGCAGCATCTGTCATTTAAAACAGACTTGAAATTATGCGGTTTGTTCTTAGACAATAGACAGGTTGGGAAGGCTCTCACCTGAGATCTCACCCAGGAGGCCAGCTCGGCCAATGTTCAATAAGAGGTGATCTATGTTGGGGGCGGGCTGAACATCCTCTGTGTCCACCGGAGTCTGACAGAAACAAGAAAAGAAAGAAAGAATAACTTCAATACCCAGTAACTCTAGGGCTCATTCTAGGGCTTCTAACTACTCATATTTAATCATGATTTTTAGCTTCCTCAGTGAAATGATGTGATAAACATCAAATAAAAATAATAATGACTATCAAAGTATTCATTGCTCTCATTTTCAGCTGTACCTTTTCATCTTTGTCGTGTTCCTCACTGAAGAACCAGGCACACTGCACAAGCACACAGAGAGAGAGAGAGAGAGAAAGAGAGAGAGAGAGAGAGAGAGAGAGAGAAAAGAAAGGGCAAATGTGTTTTGAATTCAAAGTAAAAAAAAAATACTGAAATAAAGATAATTAATGTTTAGTTGTGGCGTTGAGCATGAGAAAGCTTTACGTGTTGGATGAGAGTCTCAATGATCTTGTAGCGGTCAGGCATGTGGGTCACCATGTCTGTCATGTTGTCCTCCGATGTTCTCACAAGAGTGGGCCCAAACACTAGTGCCAAGTTACGAGGCTGCATCTGCACGCACACACACACACACAAAATACAAATCTCCGCAGGTAAATTTAACACACCTACACAAATACAATATATCTCAAACCCTAATATAAGGCAGTATTTTTAACCTAATCTCAACACCATCAGTAAACATTATTGCACACGTTTGTAGAATACGTTCATGAATTCTTCAGAACTGAAACATTAAATCTGTATAACACACTTTTGGAGATCTGTCTACTATTTCAGAGGGGATAATTTGTGATGGACACATTGACTACGTTTACATGGACAGCAGTAATCTAATTATTGACCTTAATCTGAGTAAGACAGTATTCTGATTAAGGTGTTTACATGAGTCGCTTTTAGAATACTCCTCCCATGTTCCCGTTTTACATGTTTTAGATCATAATTAGATTAAGAGCCCACGTCATTACGTCACCGCGCCACGCCGTCCGACGTCCCTCCAGAATTTCACGTATCAATATACAGTTCATCTTCGTTATGGTCCCGTATACAGTTTTGGGTGTTTATATAAATTTTTTTTTTTTACGAACGCTTCAAATGAAGTTAATTATTTATCATGCTATACGTGCTAATAGACAACTGCTTGAAGCCGTGAAAACTCCCAGACGACGTTAATAGTGTGATTAAGGTGTGTACATGTCTGTAATACACGTCGATAAATGCGACTAAAACAGGAGTACTCCACACGTCTTAATTCGATTAGTCTTTACTTCGAGTACGGCTTCAATCAGATTAAGGTCATTAAAAAATTGCTGTTTACATGGTAGTTTCTTAATCAGAGTATTGTCTTAATCGGGTTAATAGTGGATTATTGTTGTCCATGTAAACGCACTGATTTTTGTTCATGTAAACGTACTGATAGACACGGAAGTGCCTCAGCTGTTTTACCTGATCGTGCATGGACCCCACAAATTCTTCAAAAAAAGTGTTTCCTGTAATAATGTTCTCTCATTTCTGTATGTAACAAAGAAATGTAACAAAATTCCTCTATGTGGTAATCATACCTGCAGTATAGTACGCTTGTGGTGAACAGAGATGGATGGCGTATTCTTTTAATAAAGGATTAATAACTCACACTCTGTCCAGGCCAAAAAGTAACACAAGCAATATAGACATGTTAGAAGGAACTGACCTTATTCTTCTCCGAGTGATTGGCTACGGTCTTCAGATGACTGATTAGAAACTTCAGAGTGTGGAAGTAATGATCTGGCAAATCTTGGATCTGCAGAGAAATACAACGTGAAAGTCTTTAAGCAAAGCACTGTGGGACGAGAGGGACAAAAACGCTCAAGGACCTGCTGATATCGGAAAATAATCAACAGGGCCACGTCGCATCACCCTGTTTTTGATTATTTTTCCATAACGGCACATGTTCGAGTGTTTTTATTCCTTACAATATAAACATAGTACAATAAACGAACAAGTTAAAGAGTGCGGAAGCGAATACACCATTAAAGATGCCACACTCGTACCAGTTTCTTCAAAGTCTTCAACCGATCACTTGGATTCTCCATACGATTGGCGTCGATGAAGTCATTGTACTTGTCTATCAGAGAAAAAGAAAACAAGTAGATGCCAGCTAATTGTGTTAACGAGTTATTCCAACACTAATGACTTCAAATCTTTATAACAAAACGCGTCACAATCTGTAGGTAATTACTAAAGTCTCACCATCAGTAAAGAGGGGCTCCGGGAGCTTGCGGAAGAAAGATTTGAGCAGGCTGCTCACCACGTTCAGGTCCTGCCACCGCTGGATCAGACGGAAATACAAGACAACACAAGATAAATAATCATAGATCATCTTTGTCATTCAGGATGTTTACGTCTTGATGCTGATCTTAGATAAATGCAGCACTCGCTATAATATTTATCAGTTTGCACCTATCGGATTAGTTCATATTCATGTATGAATGGTGAGAAACATTTTAATGTTAACGCGCACAGAATGCAAGTATGGACGTGTATATACAGTACGAGTGCATAATTTAAATTTAATTTGACGCCAAAATAAAATAAAGAATAGGGCATTCTGAAAGAAATATTCACGACTACATACTGATACATACATACATACATGATTAAAAAAACCTGTGAGAAATAATTCATTGTTTTGATGCTTTAATGTCATTTACTCTTATCTAACATCATTTTGTCTGTTAATCAAATCTAGTGAGTGGTCATTTTCTAATATGGTATAACATCTGGATACCAGCTCAGTCATGAAATTTTCCAATCAGGCTCACCAAACCTGGGTAAGTGAAAATTGTAAAAAGACCAGGTGATGATTTTTCCCCCAATCATCAACCATCCAGGGGGCATAATGGCTTAGTGGTTAGGACGTTTTCCTCGCACCTCCAGGGTTGGGGGTTCGAATCCTGACCCCACCCTGTGTATGCTGGGGTACTTGGGTTTCCTCCAGTCCAAAAAGCATACGTTGTAGGCTGACGGGCATTTTGTAATTGTCCGTAGTGTGTGAATGTGTGTGATTGTGCCCTGCGACGAGTTGGCAGGGGTGTCTCCAGTCTTGTGCCCCGAGTTCCCTGGGATAGGCTCCAGTTTTAATGAGCATGTGCCCACTGTGGCCTCAGATACCTGTTCTTGGCTGACAGGACTGGAACTCAGTGTTGTCCTGTACTGTTGTGCATTCTGAGGTGCTTTTTTTGCTCACCACGGTTGTATAGTGGCTGTTTGGGTTACCATCGCCTTCCTGTCAGCTCAAACCAGTCTGGCCATTCTCTGGCCTCTCTAATCAACAAGCCGATTCCGGCATAAGAACTAATGCTCAGAGGAAGTTTTTTTGTTTGTTTATTTGTTTGTTTGTTTGTGTTGCACCATTCTGTGTAAACTCTAGAGACTGCTGTGTGTGAAAATCCCAGCTCAGCAGTTTCTAAAATATTCAACCCAGCACATCTGCCAACAACAATGCGATGGTTAAAGTCACTGAGAACTCACATTTCTCCCCAATTCTGATGTTTAACGTTGGGCGGCTGTGGTTCAGGTGGTAGAGCGGGTTGTCCACTAATCGTAGGGTTGGCGGTTCGATTCAGTGACTCCACATGCCGAAGTGTCCTTGGGCAAGACACTGAACCCCGAGTTGCTCCCGATGGCAAGTTAGTGCCTTGCACGGCAGCTCTGCTACCAATGGCGTGTGTGTGTGTGTGTGTGTGTGTGTGTGTGTGTGTGTGTGTGAATGTGGGTGTGAATGGGTGAATGAGACACAGTGTAAAGGGCTTTGGATAAAAGCGCTATATAAGTGCAGACCATTTAATGTGAACAAGAGCAGAAACTCTTGATCTGACAAATGATTGGCTGATAGGACAATTGCACGTATATTCCGTATAATCTATTTATGTACCATTTAATGCAATTAATAAAAAAATTATTTTATACAATGTGCCCTAGCACTTATGATTACATAACAATTACTTAAAAAGTCGCATTATCTCTAGAGGTACGTAGTAAACGCTGCACGCTCCAGAATAATAAAAATCAAAATCTTTCATTTATGAATCATGTGCCGACAATTCTTTTACAATTAAATTTTTGTAATTTTTTTATAGATAGTGTGTATGTCTCACCTCCTCTGTTGTGTTAATGTCACAGCCCTTGTTGAGTTGATCCTGAAGACTGGACACCACAGCGTTGTTACCTGGCACTCTGTAGATCCCAGTGTACTCCAGACCCATCTCCTCCACCAAGCCACAGCAGATCTCCACAATCAGAGGAACAAACTACACACACACACACACACACACACACACACACACACACACAGTACTAGTAAGCCAGGAGAGTCCTCATAATTATTCTCTAAAGAACTGATTCAGACCAGCGCTCCCATTCCGACCTTGTTATTGGAGGCGGGTTGGCAATCCTCCAGCCGGACTCCAAACGCTTTCGGGTCCGCCTTCTTCGTTTTCTTCATGAAGTAGTTGCCCCATGGAGACTTGGGAGGACTGCTCTCCTCTGAGAGTGGGAAGGGAAATGATTACGAACGAAAACAAAGAAAGAGAAAATATAGAAGACAATGCTTGGCTGAGCGTGTTTAAAACAAGCTGACCTTTGGCTTCGTGTTTGGGGGAGCGTGGTGGCGCGGTGCTGTTGTCGGCCTTGGTGAGCAAGAAGGTCATGCGTGGCACTCGGGGAGATGAGTCAGGCTTATTACCTGTCGGACTAAACGGAGCCATGGAGAGATAACAATGAAAAAACACTCTTTTCATTAAGAGCTTTTTATAGTAAAGAACTCGTCACAAAATTGCACACATCTGTGTTCAAACAGACACACTGAACAATATCAAATATTATAACACACTGAATAATTCCATAAATTATATCGTCAATTCAACAAAATATATATGTTGAATTGTAGCTCATGCATTTCGAAATGCGTCATATGACCTCTATATTAAATAATGTCATAAATAAACAGTGTGACTTAATGCATGAGCCATGTTTAATACAAGATAATCAACATAATGGGATTATTCGAAATGTTTCACGTCCAGCTCATATCAAGCCCAGCATGTTTTCTAGACTTACCTCTGCTTCCTGTAGTCATTCAGTTTCTTATTGATGAGAGCTTGTCGAGAGAATCCCAACTCCTACAACACACACATGAGCAGTCAATCATCTTTATACATCAAAAAAACAAACAGAAACTGGTACTATTTACCGAATTAATATCTCAGCAAAAATATAAGTACTTCACTGTACATCTGCCAGTGATTTTTAAAAGAAAATCTTCTTCTGTTATCCATAACTAAGTTTTGTGTGTGTGTGTGTGTGTGTGTGTGTGTGTGTGTCTTTCACCTCGCTGTCAGTCTTGCTGCTTTCCCCGATCACTCTGATCCACTCCAGCATGTCGTCTCGGTCCTCAGCCTGCAGCAGGTACTCGCAGAAGTCCTGCGTGGTCAGTCGCAGAACGTTCTTGTGCTTCGTCTCGCTGTACGCGATGTCCACCAGGCAGCCGCGGAGGCTGATTGGTTGCTCGTCTTCGGATCCGCCTCCCAGGGCGGCACCCTTCAGCAGCGCCTCCCGCTTGTCTTTGTAGAGGTAGAGCGCACCGAAGCGCAGCACTGAGAAAACCCGCCTCCAGGGGCGAATGGCACTGCCCACCTTCTGAAACGTGAACAGAGAGATGGCAGAAAAATGCAAAGAAGAGAACAAGAGAGAAAGAGAGCGAGAGAGAAAGAGAAAGAGTTGAGCGGAAAAGGGAATCCATCATGTAAAGACAGAGCCGAATATGAAAATTACAAAAAAAAAAGAGGTTAACCCATAATAATACTGCTAAATCATTCTATCTCACACAAACCAGCGAAAGACACAAAAATATGAGATGTAACAATCACAGTGAATATATTTAAACATTCTGTACATTATCGCAGAAATGACTCAAAGAGCATGAGCTGCTCCGAGTGAAATCTCTGAGGCGTCATTACGTAAGTCACATTTAGGTCCAGAACACGCGCGCGCACACATTTTTGCATGTGTAATCTGTGTTGTTTTTAACGCAGAGTGAATCTCTCCTGCGTGTGTGATAATACTGTACGGCCCTGCTTCCTGTCTCACCTTGCCCTTCTCAGTATGGATCTGTTTGTAGTGCAGCCATCCTTCTTTCCTTACGTCACTGTAGCTGATGCTGCCCAGCTCCGAGGCAGAGTGACGCTTAGAGCGAGCCTCATCAGCCAAGCTGTCCAGAGACTACACACACACATTACATAAAAAAGTTATACCATGGTCTGTCTGAATACTTGATTCTGATTGGCTGGAAAAAAGTTCAAAAAGATTGTGCGTTCAAAAAGTTTCAGTCGGTTAAAACTACCGTTCTAAATGAATGCGCTGGCTATAAACAACTGTAACCATAGTAACATACAGAAGTTAAACTCACAGCTTCATTATTACTGCTATTGTTTGTACTGTTCTCTGTTTATTGTTATATGTTTACTGTTCATTCATGTACAGCGCTTTGAGAAGCTACTTTTAAAGGCGCTTTATAAAATAAAGACTTATTATTATTATTATTATTATTAGTAGAGAAGCACAGACACGGGTAATTCACACATGCACAATGTAATGTAATCTTATCGCACTACTTTATCTCTGTGAATGATTAGGAGCGGGCAGAATTCTAGATCTAACGACCCGTATATAAAATAACTCACGAAAATGAACCGTTATTTTGATCCTTTCTGTCAAATTTTGCGCTGTAAAGATTAACCAGAGCTTGACAATGCTGGTAAGCGACGGTGGTATAATCCACGGCTAGGTGTGCGTTACATGATTCTAATGCACTCCGTCGAGTCAGGTGCTTCTTTGCCTAAATGTCATGCAGTAAAATCGTGTAACACACACCTAGCCTGAGATTATCCCTTACATATAGAATCACAGCTCATTCGTCTTCTATAATGGCACATCATATCTCTAAATGAAGCAGAAAAATATGTAAGGTTTTAAATGCTGGAATCTGATTGGTCAAAATGATGTTCTTCCGTGACAGTGTGTGAAGCTCACGTGTAATTTCCGTTCAGTTTCGTTTAACTGCTATTTTCATTTTTTTTTTTACTAAAAGTAGAACTACTTCTAAACATCTCTGTAAGATGAAGATCAGGAGGATCCTCTACTGGCTATTACTGGCTGTTTTCTATTTACCGGTATTTATTTTTTTTTGGGAGGGGGGGGGTGGGGTAGGGGATTTGCATACTACTTTAGTGGGCTGTACTTACCCCATCACGAAAGATGCTTTTAACTCTCTTTGGCAACCTCCTGAAAGGAATTAAATAAACAATATGAGTCAGTAAGCATGCAAACAGATCATCTTGTAGCATAAATCTGCAGAGCATCAGTCAGGGGAAATATTTATGAAACAAAAACCATCTATGCATAGAATATTTGCCAATCCCTTAGTGAGCGGTTCTAATATGCGCTTTTTTCTCCCGATATTAGCCCAATTACAAAATATTCAGTCTTTCCATATCGCTTTCGTGCATAATTTTTTTTTTTATGTCTATCCAGATTCTTTCATTTTCTCTCTTTTTTCCCTTTTACTGAAAATGGAATTACTTTGTAATTCCGGCTGTGTCTCAGTCGGTAGAGCGGGTTGTCCACTAATCCACTAATCGTGGGGTTGGTGGTTCGAATCCCGGCCCGGGTGATCCCATGCCGAAGTGTCCTTGGGCAAGACACTGAACCCTAAGTTGCCCCCGATGGCAAGCTAGCACCTTGCATGGCAGCTCTGCTACCATTGGTGTGTGAATGGGTGAATGAGACACAGTGTAAAGCGCTTTGGATAAAAGCGCTATATAAGTGCGCCATTTACCATTTATTTAATTATACAGTATACAAATTCTGATTACGTTTAAATGTCAAATATTAAAAAATTAATGGATTGTTAAGTTTTTTTTTTTTTTTTTAAATCTTTGAATATCCAAAATATTTATCCTTCAGGTCAGAAATATGTAATGAAGACAAAGATTTTTAGGAAATATAATTTTGGACATACACAGCTTTACACAGTTTGTTATTATTGCATGATGCAAAGAAGAGGAAAAAAAATAAATCCATCCCTGCACTAATTTAAAACAAACAATAATCTATTTTTGACATACAAAAAAACTTTTTACAGTAAATTTTTTGGTTATTTATTTATTATTTCATTTTACATAGAAAGTTGTTGAAGATTCAAATCGACAAATAGTCTAGAAAGCTACAGAAGTTAACGTTATTTAAGAGTAATTATCTCAGCTGATTTTGAGATGATTTAAATCTTATATTTTCCTAAAATGTTTCAGAATTCATTTATGCTTTTTGTTTCTTCTTCTTTTTTTTTTTTTAAATCACATGACAATAATGGAGATGACTATTGACTAGAATCAGGGTTATTATGGTTATTATTTAGTAATCATAGCTGGAAGCCTAACTGACAGGTCACTTGAAATGAACTGGACTCATCTAAACAATACTTTAGGGCTTTAATCTAATGCTAATCTTAAGTAAAGATGAATAAAATGTGTCGTTAATATGATGCACTGTGTTTCAAATCTACATCTGGAATAAAAATCTCTAATGGGTCGAGCAAGTGTATATGATTATATGATCCATATTTCAGTTAAATCTATGCAGTGATCATGAGAGGGTCATTAGAAATTCTTTTACACTGAAAGGGATCACTGGTTGCGAAACGTTTGCAAACCCCCGTCTTAAAAATTTATTTCAATTCAAATTCCTCACATTTAGAGACAGAGCAAGAAATATATACATATAATGCAGGAATCAACTCTGATCAGCAACAATGAATGATAATTCAGTTGTTTGGTGTAAAGCCAAATGCTCTCATAAATCCACAGCACTCACGAGAAGACCCGGCTGTCGTCTCTGAGAGTGTGGAGTCCCTCGTCACATGACTTGGAGCGCTCGGTGGTGATGGCCAACAGGTAGGAACAGCGGCGACTGGACTTGATGTTGCCTGCTCAGAAAGATGAGAAGAGAAGAAGAGCTGATTTGTACTAAGTGAGGAGAAATGGAACGGTGTGAGACGGAGAGTGTTAAGGGACAGGATAAGACAGCGAGGAGGAGATGAGAGAATAGCGAGCGGGATGAGAAGGGGATCTGTAGGAGGGATGCAGAGGTGGATAGAGGGATGTTGGTCCAGAGTTTCTGGGTCTGCTGTAGATCGTTTGGTCCAGTTGTGGTACGATCGTGTGCACATGCAGGACAGCATGCAGACGCAGTCTATCGTTTCTGACTCATGTTCTAATACATGCACGAGTTTAGAGGTGGATGCAAGAACCAGTGGGATGCGTAGGTGTCGTAAAACTCTCAAATGTACGTGTGTGCATTTCAGTGGTGTGTGTCTGAGCATGCATCTCTCTCTCTCTCTCTCTCTCTCTTTCTCTCTCTGCGAGACTCACTGCAGTCATGGGACGAGAGGCGGCTGAGGGGGAAGGTGAAAGTTGGGGAGGCGGGGCTCTTCCCCACAGTGGTGGCGGACTTAAGGCCGCCACTGGACACGACGGACGAGGCGGGGACGTGACACGCCCGCAGATCTGCGCTCGGGCTGGTTGGCTCATCTGTTGGAGGAGCAAAAAGAGGGGAAGAAAGAAAGGAAAAGAGGACGGGAAAAGGAAAGGAAGGTGAAGGATATGGAGGGGAGAGGAGTAGAAGGAAATTATTAGACAACAGGTAAAAGCAGGGATGAGCAGAAAGAAACGAGAGAGCACAGGGTAAAGGAAGAGCAAAAAACAGTGCTGCTGGGTTAACTCATTAAACATACGTGTTCTTCTCTCATCCACAGAAACACCGTACAAACAAACACGTCAGACCGCAAAACCGAAACAAGCCGTCGGACAAAACCGACTTCATACAAGTGAAAAAAAAATAAAGGTTCAGAAAGGAAAAGAAAGAAAAGAAAAACCAGATCGAATCGGAAGGACATTTAAAAAAAAAGAGAGAAAAAAAGATGAAATAAATCAACTCTGATCATACCTGAATCGTTATCCTCCATGAGAAACGTGTTCAATGTGGAAATGAGACGGGTGAGACTTGTTTGTACTAAAAACTAAGTTTCAGTTCTTTTATGAATCTATGAATGTGTGCTTGTGTGGGTTTCTATACGGTGCTTTACTTTATAGCAGTGTTTGTCAAGTTATAGATAAAGCCAAGGAACACATAACAGGAGGAGTCCCGAGCGTGCCGTTTTAAATTCACTAAACTAATCTGTAGTGATTGTTATGTCCATAAAACTGCTAAAGTGACATAGTATGGAACCATCTATACAGCTTTTACCTTTATTAAAAATCCAGATACCGTCGAGAACATAAGCTAATTAAATATGCTTACATTATTACTAAATATGCACAGTAAACTAGCTGGGATTTCAGAATCATTGTCATATTCTTAGTGTAATTTATATTATAGCATACAAATGAGTCAAAATATACTATACCACTCATCATAGCATTAGCTAAGTCAGCTAGCAAGCTCGATTCATAGAAAAGGTCTTTCCATATACCACGTCGTCCTCTTCGAATGTTATTAGTTCAAACTACAAACTACATGGCTGTTCATTTTGTTATGAAAGTGTTGAAAATTCTGAAAAGACACAGCGTTTGTGCTGTTTTGCCAATCTGATCCAAATTGTCCACCAATCTATGTTTAAAGTTACTGTAAAACCTCATATAAGTCCTGCACTTGATTATTAAATCACAAAGCTACTGAATGCTATGAAACCCATTCCCCAACAACATAAATAATTTTTTTGTATATAAAGTGACAATGCCCGCTTACAACTCCACTAAACACTTCTGCTTTCAGTTCCCCCGTGACCTACGCAGCAGCAGCATAGACAAGCTCTCTGTGTTAATTATTTATCTCAGTGCATATTTCTTCTCAGCACCAGACCTGACCTGACTGTGTGAAGCTGCCAAAAATCAGTCCAATCTGACACACTGCAATACTAACCCAAACCCCCAGATGGCAGCAGAACGCACTGCTACAAAAGCCAAGAAAGAACGGCGTTTTCACATTAGACACATTTGATCTAAGTTTTTGTTTGAAGCTTTTCTCGGTTCATCTCGTTATATATATATAAACATATAAATAAATATATAAATATCTATATTCGCTAATCACGACAACCTCAATCATTTTTCATCCCTTTCACCCACCTTCTGTCTCTCTCGTTCCTTTTTTCATAATTTCCAACTCTGTCAGCTTTCTTATGCCCCATACAGCTGTTTTCCTCATCTCCCTTCTTGTCATCGTCAGCAGGTGTAAGTCAACTCATCTCAACCGGAACTCCATCTCTTTGTTCTCTTCGATCTCTATATGTATCCCTTTTTCCCCCTGCTATAAATTTCTGTTCCCGCTCTCGTACTTCCATGCCAGCACGGAGTTAACCGTTCTCTCATGCTCAGTTCTGGAGGTGCATGAGAAACCAGAGAGAGAAAGAAAGAGAGAGAGTACAAACATTCCCAATCACTCTCTCACACTGAGAGAGAGAGAGAGAGAGAGAGAGAGAGAAAGAGAGACCACGAGAGAGGGAGCACAGGGGCGGAAACATTCCCAGTTTGGGATGCAGAATCTGGACTGGGCCTGTTTTCCAGCCACTGGCAGAAATAGCTGCACTGTGGGTTTAACAAAGGCGCTTATTACTGCAGGCCAAGCTCACACACGGAAAAGCAGCACCATTAACATACAGAACATATCCTTTCCATGAATACTGTGCATTCACAGTATAGACATCACAGACTGGTCAGGCTTCTATTTTTTACTGCTGCTCAGTAATGCAAAAAAAAAACAAACAAAAAAAAAAAACACACAACAAGAATTAAAAGAAAAACGCCAACAATTTCAAGCTGCTTTTCTTTTTACTATACACAGTTTCCACGAGCAATGATTTCAAAACCTTTCCCTGAACTGAGAACAGAACAGCTACATGTTTATTCAAAACTCACTCCTAATACTCTAAGGGCTGTTCTTGAAGTATCCAGTAAACATCTTTACATCCCAGTGCTGCTGAAGACTCGAGTCTGATGGTCAGATGGCGCTGATTCATTTCCACAGGTTAATATTAATGCATTCGTTCTCATATGTTGTCATTTTCAAAATAACTTGCAGTGCAACTTGTATGGTGAATGCTCTGTATAAACAAATTTAAACATGCGTATAATTCTGTGAGGAGACATTTCATTAAGCATTCGTGGAAGGAGTCTCCAGTGTCAGCCGAACGTAAAGCTGTTCCTTGAATTTTTCTGACATAGGAAAGACTTCAAGATGGAAGACGTGTTTCTTTGTCTTATTAATTCAAAAGAGAGAGACACTCTATAGACTGATTGTTATAACACAAGTGATAGAGATATAAACCTCAGGACTCTAATCGAAATGTGAGAACTTTAGATTTTGGGGTGGAAGTACCATAAGTTTGTGAATAATCACCTTGCAAAACCTATTAAATACATCCATCTTTCCATCCATCCATCCATTTTCCATAGCGCTTATCCTTCACAGGGTCTCGTGGCACACGGTGGGGCACAAACACGCACACATTCGCACACTACAGACATTTTAGAAATGCATGTTTTTGGACTGAGGGAAGAAACCCCCGAAGCACAGAAAGAACACACAAACTCCACGCATGCAGGTGGGATTCGAACCCCAAACCCTGGAGGTGTGCGGCAAACGCGCTAAAATGGGCGTTCAAGGCGCAGTACTGACAAGCTGCCTCTGTTGGGCCCTTGAGCAAGGTCTTTAACCCTCTCTGCTCCAGGGGCGATGTCATGGCTGACCCTGCACTCTGACCCCAACTTCCTGACGTGCTGAGGTATGTGAAGAAAAGAATTTCACTGTGCTGTAATGTATATGTGATCAATAAAGATCACATATAAAAGCCCCCCACCTATTAAATCAGTTTTATACTTATTAAATCACCTTGATGCACCACTAGTAAGTAAATACATGGACTAACTTGTTTCAGGGACAGCATTAAATGTATCTTTCCACAGCATTCCACAGCATTAAATGTATCTATAATTGTTAGTGTTGACAAATTTCTGTTTTATAAGAGAAATAAAACTCTTCAAAACATGATTTAATGGCAATATAATCAACTTTGGGAAGTGACCAATAATAATAATAATAATAATAATAATAATAATAATAATTCATTCCCTTTTTTGGGATAGTGTGTTACCAATGAAGCAAAGGTAGATCAAAGAAAAATGGTGTCTACATTTCTTGCCACATGGACACCACAAATGTAACCAAAATAATTTTTTAGTGCAGTGTTTTGAACAAATAAAGTGCAACAACCACTGTTATGGTGTAATGGCTGTAGTTTTACATTTCCATCATGTATTTTAAATGTTTGAGTTCAACAACACCCTAAGACTCCTTTCATAAGTGAGTTTCGAGTAAACATTTTCTTTTCATTTCTCTTCTTTCTTATCTGTGTAGTCCAGATAAATAAATAAATAATAAATAAATTTTAAAAATACGCTTCTGTGTGGTGGACAGAGATTTATTTGAAAAAATGTTAGGGAATTGCTCGAACTTCTACATGCCTTCTTACGACCAGATCCATCTGCACACTTTCTCTAACCACGATCCATCTAAGTAAGAAGACACCAAACACAGAGGAACTCTCTGGAGGCTGAAATCAGACGAGAAACAGCAGAGGGGTGATCTCAGACAGGAAGTACACAAGAACAAGGGGACATCAGAAGTTTCTGAGAGATGTTCACAGGTCCTACTGTTGTGTGTGTGTGTGTGTGTGTGTGTGTGCTTGTGCCCTTGAAGACCCCCTCCTCTTTGCAGACATGACACAATGGTACCATTGAGGGTAGAAAGAGCTGAGTGTGCTGATTGTGTCCGATTAAGTGTGTGTCTCACCCCCTCACTCCAAAACCCCTGAGCTCCCTACCCCTTTATTCCATCCTTCCGAGTCCCATGCATCTGTGCCACACCACCACAGTGTACCCTGAATGCACCAGATCCAACAGTACTGTGTGAGCTCCATAATAATCAAGAATAGAGGTATAACTTTGGACTGATTTAGTCAATAATATTGCTTCTGTGACTTTAAATAGTACTCCCGAGGTGCAAAAATACACTGATGACCACATGCAAATGCAGTAAACCCCTATCTGAGAGTGTCTCTGCTCACCCTCACAACACCACCAGTGGTTGGAAGCTGACATGTTGTGAATTTATTGTCTTGCTAGATTTGGTTCAACATAAATCAATTTTAATTTTTCATGGACGTCACATTCATAGTTCACAGTGGATCTAGTCACCAGTGATATAGTGTGGATTTCATCAGCATTTCCAAAGACTGTCTACTTTCACAACTTGGTTTAAACCATTGTTTAGTTTGGCACAGAGAGGTTGAGGAATGCTGTGTTGTTAATGCCAAAAAATTTTTTGTATAAATATTGTTAACAATCCAGCAAGTATGAGTGTCTCTGAAACGTTTAAAAAGAAAAAAAAATCTGCCTCTGAGTTAAAATCCTGATGATGCCATAGCCATTCATTGCTAAAATTGGTCAGAATCTTTGGATAGGAGAGATGGCATACTCTCTTTCCCCTGTCAATCACAGCAACACTGACCAATTGTGGGCATCTTTGAGCTCATGTATGCGGAAGAAGGCAGAAAGTGTTTTCCTCTAAGTGTGTTATGCTGCTTTGTGACACAGAATGAGCCAAATGTGGTGGGATGACTTCACGAGTCTTGGAATCATCAGCTTTAACTGATGTATAGTAGGGGAGAGCTGGCTGGTGGGTCGCTTTTTGGAATTGTTTTGAATTATTCGGTATACGCACAGAATATTTACCGTACTTTATATTCCAGCATGTCGAAAAGACTTTAGGGGTTAGTGACCATTGGTGTATAGTGTACATAAGGGTTCTTAACCCGGGAGTCGACCCTGGGGAGTCATGAGAGTAGCACTAAAATAGATAAACAAAGTCCTTTTCAGTCCATACAGGATTTCGTAAAAGGTATTTTGTGATTGTTGCGGCAAAAAATGCTTGATTTATCGGAGTTCTTTGTGCTTCTTTTGTGGGAAAACTACTTGAATTGGTGAAATTGAAATCGTTTTGCACAGTCTTTCATCGTGATGTTTGTTGGTAAATGAGACCTTTTGGCTTAGCTTAGTTTGACGCATGTGAATTGAACAGGGCTTTGGCTGAATGCGCGTTCTGATGACGTCACATGACACGTCTTGGCCCAAATCTGCGGTAATTTTGAAAAATTGCAAGCGCCTCCAAATATTGCCGAGTTTGCTTGATTGTGTGAAATCCTGGAGGGACTGCATTTTGATGGGTGTATGCAAGGCACCACCTAAAAGACGGCACCACGTTCTAAGGTCTACTGTTCATTAACAAACCAACATGATCAGCTGTTGCAACACAACAAAGTTCCATAGCTGTCCTGGGGTCACATACCGAGTTGCCTTTATGATGGGGGTGAGAGTCGTGACATATTTTTAACCTCAAAAAGGGGTTGCACTGGGAAAAAGCTTAAGAACCCTGGTGTAGATCAATATCATGGTAACATTGTGATGTATTGCTGAGTCTGAAGTGTGTCTTGGGTCCTGAGGTGCTGTGTTCTAAAACACTGGACAGCACGCCTATATATTACTATATATTACATGAACCATAGCCATGTGACACAATGTGCTTTTCAGAAGAAGATATAGTCATTCGACTGAAAAAATTACAACAGAGGTAAATCAATGTAACTAGTTTCAGTCAATGAAAGTACGAACGAAAATAATCAAAGTAAATAAACGTGACCGCTCAGTGGCAGCTGCTAGGGCTGTGCTCCAGTCACTTCCTGCTTTCTGTGAAATGTTTCATTCAAACCCACAGCAAAGGCTCCAACTGAAAGTCGCTGATGGCATGCAAACAAGTTCTGGGTCTGTATTAATGAAATAACTTACCACACCCAGAAGGCGCAGTTATTTCTATTCACTGGCTTCTATTTTATACTGAATAATAAAAAAAATAAAAAATAAAAAAAAAACACAAGACCCAGTATCATCTCAATACTGACTAACCAATTGAGTCAAAATAGTAAACCATTCACCAGTGTCAGTGTATGTCAGAGACTTATAAGATCAAACCGTGAAAAAATGAAACCCGAACGTGTTCGACTTGTTATGCGGATTCATGCAAAACAGTGATTCGCACTGACATGACATCTAGAGATCTACATAGGCTCCTGGCCTGATATTTACCTAAAAAAGTACCGATTATACACACATGCTCTCTCAGTAGTGGCGCTGAGGTTTAGCACATTTCACACACACCCTCACATACAAACGTCTCGATCCATGTGCATTTCTCTTTCATTTTAACCGTACGTGGAATTTACACAGATGATCTCTTTAACAGGATAATTAGGCTTTTTAGGTTTTTGTTTTTGTTTTTTAAAAAACCCTCCATGAATGTGGCACGTTCTAAGCCCTAAAGTTCTAATTGGAAACGTGGTGCCAACCCTAATGTCTAATGTAGACACTAACAAAACAGCTTACTAACACTGCCACAAATCCACATACTCTCAAGTCTGATGTTTACACACAGACTCGAGCACTGGTTCACCTTTATTTCCACATATTCTGAATGAATAAACTTGACTTTCTGACTCATCTAGAAAGACTTCCTTGGAGGCTTACACACAACAAAAAAGCTCTAGAACTGGATGTCTGGATGCAAAGCACCGTTTTCCAACTGCCCAGAGATCTGATTAGCTTGTGGGTGTGCATTCTGTCGTTTCATTTTCGGTGCCCCAGCATGTCCCGACTTGCGAACGTGAAAGCACGTAGATGTTTGTACATTATCTATGTACCTGTTCTTCTAACCTCAGTTACTTGTCCTTTAACACACACACACACACACACACACACACACACACACACACACACACACACACACACACACACAGATTTAAATTCTATTTATCATAAATAAAAAAATAAATAAACACAATCGTTGTCACTGCTATCTCTAGGTTGTGCAGATGAGTGTTTAGCTATTACCAGCAGTGTGACTATTCCTGCTGGGCATTCTAGGCTTTCATACATATTTGTGTGGAATTGTGGGTGTGTTGTTTTATGCAAAACAGGTTGTACTTCTGTCAGGCTGAAACTCTTCACTCAATTGTACACTTTTTTCGTTCCCAGGTTCTTAAACTAAGCAAGCAAGCGAGTCGTAAAGAAAAGAGAGATTTTTATATAAATCTCTGTCGGTAGCATGCCCAGAATGTGTGTATATGTGTGTGTGTGTGATGCAACATGTCTATACACTGCTTTTATCTCCTTTGCTTGGCATGCTTCACATTTCGTCGGCCATTTTATTTCAAAATCTCCTTTACTCTTGCACTCTTCCCCAGTAGCAGGCAAGCCGGGACACGATACGGGGTAAAATGCATTCACATACACACACACACACACACGTTATTCTGTCCCTCTCGCTATTCACATGCTTGGATTGATCAGTCAAATGAATGCATTATTAGTAAAGATCCTATCTCACAAGTTTCTCTCGAGTCATCAGTCATCAGCTCCTGTCTGGTAGTACAGAATCTGGATGTACCAGTCGTCTTTAGCTCCTGATAATGAAGTATCTCACCAGAAGTTCTTAATGTTTGATTCAGACACAGATGGTTAATAGTGTCCACATGATTGTAGAACAGCCCACACTACTCAAGCAAACGTGCAAACACACACACACACACACACACACACACACACACACATCAGACAGAGGAAATGAATGGCAATACCAGTGGGTTTGCAAGTTCTTATGACAGACAGTCCAACATTCCCATCAGTTTATTAAGTATCTGCCCACTTATTTCTTCTGCTTCCTTAACAACTAGCCTCTGAGCCACAACAATACATGCCTCTTAGTGCACACGTGCATTTACAAATGTTTTATTAGAGGCTTATTGCTTAAGTAAGCCCTGACATAGCCTCACAAACCAAGACTTCTAGCTTTCAGTAAAGAGTCTGATATGTTTTATCATTAAATATGGTCAAGACCTGTCTACATTTAAACACTTTTTCCGGAGACTGTCAAACGAATAACTTTTAAAGATTGTCTTCGTCGATTTTTTTTTCTTTCCAAATATTATCTTGTTTTTAATCTCAATTAGGTCATTGAGTCACTGTATTCCAAAGTATGTTTTCACATCTGAATACAGCACATTGCAAATCAGATTGCAATCTTCAATATCCTGAAGCTTGTGACCGATGCGAAAAAGATATCAGATGATATGGCCATGGCCCATGGGCGGAGGTTAAGTTTAACGTATCTGACACGCAACAAAGCACACCAAAAGAAAAACATAAACTGCTGACTGAATAAGAGAAATTAACACGAAAATTGTAAAAAAAAAAAAAGCGCAAACAAATGAGAACAACAGACTGGCTTACAATAATAGAGTTATAGAGATATGGATGAACATAACAGGACCTGTATGATGGTCAACAGGCCAAAATAGAGAAAAAGACACGGGCAAAACAACAAAAATGGAGGATGACTTTAAGCAGAAAGGCAGCACCCAAGGAAAAAGAGAAGCTCACCAATGAAGGGAATAGAGGCCAGCGAGTCATCCTCCACAGACAGAGGTGCTAGATTACCATTCGGATGCCGTTTGGAGGAAGAAACCTCTGACTTGAGCAGGGCTTCCTCAGGGTCCGAGGTGAAAAGTAGAGGGTCACTGTCGTCAAGCGCCAGAGGGAGTCGGTGAACATGGCCAGCCCTTCGGCCCATGGGTGGCTTTTGTCTTAGAACCACCTCTTGGACCTGTGCTTGGATCTCCGGCTCTGTCTCCCCGCCCTCTCTTTCATGGTTAGTCGGACGATGAGTTCCATCCTGTCCTTCGCCAGACACTGAGCAAGTAGGAGGGGCAGGTGATGGAGCAGGAGATGGAGCCATGCCCTCTGGAAGACTGGTCCAACTGAGGCGCGGGCCAGTGTAGGATGGGTCCCGGAATGATTGAGCATGCTGAAGGATTCGTCCACTCTTGCGGTTAAATGAGGGACTGTAGCTGCGGTAGCCAATCTGCTCCTGGTCCACACTCTGGCACGAGGTCAAACGGCGGCTCTGTGGTGGATGTTGTGATGAATGCATTTGATTTTGATGCTTTGGTGGGTGTTGGTGCTGTTGGGGAGGGTGTTGCTGACAACGGTGTTGCTCTGAAGATTGCAATTGCTGTTGGCGATGAACTTGCACATGACGGGCACCAGGTGGCATCTGTGCCGAGCTAAAATGGCTTACCTGCCTCTGGGGCTGTTGCTGCCAGGCTTGTCTCTCGTGGTGTGGAGAGAACGGGCAAAGAACCTGGTCTAGAGCCTCTAATGAGCGACCCGAGTGCCCAAAGCGACTGCGGAGAAGGTTCTCGGACCGAGAGCGGTTCTGGCAGGCAGAAGGCAGGACCTGCATCCAATGAGGATGCTGCCCAGGGTACAGCAACGTGTCCTGAGAGGCACTCTGGGGAAAATTAGACCTATTCGCCCGTCTGTTTCGGCTTAGCTCTCCCAAACGGTCCTGAGAGAAACTGCGTTGTCGATGATGTAAAGATTGGACATTGGAGCGTTCCCGTTCCCGTTCTGACACCTGGTTGTAGTACCAGTTACTGAGGGCTTGTTGGGTGTGTTCGCTGCGGCTTGAACTTGACACTGGCGCAGGTTTTGGCGGGCTGCCCCATGACAAATTGTCCTTGCTGTTGTTCCCATGGTGAGTTTGGTGCGGTGGACTTGTGGAAATCGAGGAAGAGAATGATCGTCCTCTCTCAGTCAAACCATACCGGATTTCCTCTGTGCGATGGGCGGGGCTGCTGTGGCTGACACCCCCTGCTTCACAGCCCTCTGCTGCCCAGGCCATACTGGTTGTGGTAGGTGCGCTTGTCCGGTTGTCAAGTGGTGGAGATGGGCTGGAGGCGGAGCCGGGCCAGCGGCTCCAGTTGTCCAGCTGGTTCTGTCCCATATGGGGGGACAGAGAAGGGGCAGGACAGGAGGTGTGGCTTGGATGAGGCTGGGAACGTGGTGGGTAGCACAGAGGGGGTGGCGTAGGAAGATTTTGTGCCTCTCCTGTGAATGGCGCGTTCCCTTTCAGGTAGGCATCATGAGAGTATGCCTGTGACAGAAAGCAAAGACAGAAGAGATCAGGAAATGGCTTGTAAATGATTACGTTATAGCTTTTAAGACTAGTAGTTTGGAGGGTTTGGTGAGACCCAGCAAGTGTGTATCACTAACGCTGAGCCTGATATGTATGAATGTGTCCGTATAAGGCATGTCTCAATTCAGATACATTTTATTTGTATATCGCGTTTAACAATACATCTCAGGACAAAGCAGCTTCACAAAACACATCTCACCTGTTCTCACAAATTACTCTCAATAATTCTACTATACTATGGCATAGACACACGGTAACACCAATAGTGTTTGTCATACAAAGTAGCACAGCTAGCCTCTTATTAGTTATACAATATTAAATAAGCCATTCATGCTGATAACACACAATATCATCAATACAAATGGCACAACAACATTTCACATAAAGGACATAAAGCCAAAGTAAGCCAAAGTTCATAATAAAATGTACACACAATATTGATTGCTTCAGGCAACATTCAGTTAACATCCAATTAAGCTGGAAGTGGTTGTTATTGTCAACGTGATCAATATGGTATCTTGTCCCATAGCTCAGTATTACATATTGTCAATAGAGACAAATGAACGAGAAGCAGAAAAAAAAAACCTAAATGTTCAAATCGAATGTTCATACAATCCATGGCTCATGACAACAAATCACATGGCAATATCTCGTCCAAAGGCAAAACAATCAACTGAAGGTTATAGTGATGTTCCTAACTAACAATATTTTTCTACGAATATGAAGGACAGGAAGCTAAGGAAATGCACCAGCACACCATTTATGCAAAACCACAGAACAGTCCAACTGTCTGTGAGCAAGAACAACATCAGCTAGCGTCTTGCCCAGTGGATGAGCTGATTCACTTCACATTGGCAAAAACAAAAGCGGAGTGATATCTTATACATTAAACAGGAAGATCAATACACAAACTCAAGTCCACGAATAGTTCTTGCACATGCATGCACACACAGAGTGCATGTAAACAGACCAACACTCACACAGCGTGAAGAATTCCCAAAGAATTCTCTTAGTTTGCTGAGAGCACCTCAGTTTCTTTCTCACTCCTCTTCTCCCGATCCTGTCGTTCTCTATTTGTCCTTTCGTTCTGTCCTTTTCCTGCTCCTTGACTTAGTCTTTCTAATCACTGCCCCTTTTTCTTTAGGCTGTTTCTCACTCAGTGTTTGCTCTCTATCTGGTATGGTGTGTTGAGAAGAACCCAACCCAGCACTTCTGAACTCCCTCCCTTCCTCATATCTCTCTCTCTCTCTCTTTCTCTCTATCCACCCTTTGAGAGTGTGGGAGGGGCCACACCACTGATGATGTCATCTCTGGAATGCAGATGATGCGGGTGTAAGGAGGGGTGTCTGGTGCAGCGAAACAGAGCAACAGATACAGAAAGAGCAATATGAATAGAGGAAAAAAGACAGACCGGGGAGCTGAGTGAAATAATATTTCCTAGAATAAGTAGATAAAAGTATCTAGCTAATGTGTTCTAAATTGAACTAGAGCGTGTTGTGTGTTTTCCAGTCTTTCGGTACTGAGTGCTCTTGCATGTCTCATCATGTGAACGACAGGGTAATTATGGACCGATATGATTATGGGAACTCTGGCAAGTCTGAGTGGGTGCTGTTCAAGAGGAATGTGTCTTGGTGTTTGTGAGCATTTATCATGTGACAGGTTTGTAATTGCTAAAGAAACGGACAAATCTCTGTCTAAAGGTTGAAGCAATCCGATGAGTCACTGAAACACTGTTTATACCAGCATCGTCCGTGTCGAGAGAAGAACTTTGACATTCAACAAGTATTTCTAACTCTCTAAGAGGCTTTTCTTATTTATTGTACATCGTTCTAAAAATATCAGGATGTATTCAAGAAACAACTGCAGCATATGCACACACAAGTTCCTTTATATATATATATATATATATATATATATATATATATATATATATATATATATATATATATATGTATGTGTGTGTGTGTGTGTGTGTGTGTGTGTGAGGGCGGTCGAATTGTTTATGTTTATGGCCTTCATGTTTTACTTAAGATTTAGCATTCAAATGCATATGGATATTAATGTAGACATATGTTTATAAAAGTGTTTATAAATATTTTTTAGTTTCTTCTATTTTAATATACTTTCATTCTTGTTTTCTTTTACAAACTATCTTAGATTAATTCTTCAGTATTTATTTATTCTTGTTTTTCTATACTATATTAATATTATTGCTGCTCATATAATGTCCATATTTCATTCACATTTTTTGTTCAGTCTCTTTTATTGTCTATTAATTAACTTGTTTTTTTTTTTTTTATTAGTGAGCTCTTATTCTTATTAGTCTGTTTGACTAGTCATGTGAATAGAATGAGTTTAATCCAAACCTTAAATTGAATCTAATGATGATTTTAATAGAAATGTGTTCTGTGAGTGGAAAGTTCAACTCTTAAAGCTCTATCGCTTCAATAAATAGTCAAAATGTTTCAATAATGAGCCTAGTATTTAAACAAATCTGTGCTGAAGGTTTGTATTTATTTCAAAGTTAAAGGGCTCCCTGGCTACCAAACGTTCGAGAACTCCTGATATAACCCACAGAAGGAAGATACAAATTGTGTCACAAAAAATATCAAAGTTTAGCACATGAATTTTCAGATTATTTTTTGTTTGTTTGTTTTACCCACATTGATGTTTTCTTCCTGCAGATTTTGCATCACCGCAGAGACCAATCCTCTGGTTCTCTACAGGACATACTGTATGTGCTTACTGATATGATTTACTGGTATGATAAAATGGCAAACTGTAGAGTGCGCTATATTTGACATTTTAATGGTATTTGGCAGACGCCCTTATCCCGAGTGACTTACATTTTCCAATTTTTTTTTTATACAACCGAGCATTTGAGGGCTAGGGGCCTTGCTCAAGAGCCCAACAGTGGTAGCTTGGCAGTCGTGGGGCTTGAAAACCTGACCTTCTGATCAGTAACTTTTAACCACTGAACCACCACTGTACATCCAAGAAAACTTCATTTGAGATTCAGGCACAGAAAAAGAGCCAATCTAACAGGTTTCTTCTTGTTTTGATAGATCAACATTAGGCGAAGGCATGCAGCACATGGCTTTCTTCATATGTGAATACGGACTACATAAATATTAGAAAGCAACATTTCAATATTCAAATGTATTGACCGCCCTAGTGTGTGTGGTGTGTGTGTATGTGTGTGTGTGTGTGTATGTGTGTGTGTGTGTGTGTTATGCATGTAACACTTACCAGCTGCAGTACATCCTCATCCTTTGGCATTATGGAGAGCTCCAACACACTCTCACTAGAGAAAGAGACAAAATGCAAAGACTATATTTTATTTTACATGGACATTTTTACATTCCATGCACATATTAAATAGGATCTGGAATGGTAGTACAGTAATGACCTCAGATATTCGGCCCTTATATAAAAAGTATGATCCCTGGAGCATCAATCAAGTTTAACAAATTCTAAGTAAGTCTACAGATGAAGCAATGCAAAACCTAATTCATTAGAAATCCTTATAATGATGACTCACCTGTTCTGAATTAGTGCTATCACCTGGGAGTATGTCTTACCCAACACACTCTCCCCATTCACCTTTACTAATCTGTCACCTACAACACACACACACACACACACACACACACAGCTGATAAAGACATCACAAAACATATTACGAAAAAAAGGTAGCAATATTGTATGACAAATAAGAACAAAGATATGAATTAAGAATGCCACAAATGGCTCATTCTTTGAAGGCATAATAATGCCCATTTGATATAAAGAGCAGTAAAATAAAATAAAGTGAATTCAAATATACAGTAGCAAATGAACACTCTGGAGTATAGCTAGAACTTTTAGAAACTTTCTCCTTAAAAGGTTCTAAAGCCTAGCCTAGTTTTGGCATTTTAGCACAATTTTCAATGTCAAAGAATGTAACATGAAAAACGTCTGGCTTATGCATGTAACCCTGTTCCCTGAGAAGGGAACTAGACATCGCGTGTGCTTCATGCTGCGGGAAGTGAGTGACCAGTATCTGAAGTTTGTGTAACATCATACCTATTTATAGGCCTGCCGTGATCAGGTGACGTGGCAATTAATCGTGTCGCGTGATATAAAAACTGCACATGTGAACCTGAATCAGCCTCTATTATCTGAAGCAAAGGCGCAATTCATAGGCATATATGACAAAACTATGCAAGGTCTCGTTCCCTTCTCAGGAAAGCAGGTTACATGTGTAACCCAGACATTCCCTTTCAAAGGGAACTCAACGTTGCATGAGCTCCATGCTGTGGGAATGAGAATACCCACTCCGTCACATTGAGTGCACGGCCTGTTCAAAAGATCTGAGCCAAAGGGTCAATGCAGGACACTCGAGCCCGGGGTGGAGCATATATCCAGCTTGTAATATCGATTGAATATGTGTGGCACAGACCACCATGCCTCATCACACACATCCTGTAAGGGTACCACTTTGGACAAAGCCTTTGAGGATACGACCCCAGCTAGTGGAATGAGCCCTTATGCCCAGAGGCATAGTGAGACCGCGTGCTGCATAAGCAACAGACACAGCATCACCTCTCCTGTCACCGCCAAATCAGACTAGCAGCTGCTCCGACTTACGCCACTGGCTGGAGCAGTTGACTTAGGTACAGAGCACCCTTACTGGACACAGGAGCTGCAATTTCTCTTGCTCCAGTGTGAGGAACAAAGGACGGCAGAAAGCCTGCAAGATTACCGGCTGGGCAACAGACGTAGGAATTTTAAGAATATAATCCGGCCTAGGATACAGAAGGGCCAGCAGAAGAGCTACCTTTAGAGAAAGAAGCTTCTCTGAGGCTGACTATAAGGGATTGAATGGGGCACCTGACAGACCTTCCAGGACCACAGAAATGTCCAAGGAAGGTAGTCTTGGTCTGCAGATGGGCCTCAGCCACTTGACACCACACATAAACCTCGATGTTAGAGGATGTTGTCCCACTGAGGCTCCATCAATAGGGGCATAGTTGGCCAACATAGCAGCCACGTAGACCCAGATTGTACCGTAGAAGAAGCCAACCCTGCTGAGAAACATCCTTGTAGGTACTTCAGGACTGTAGCTATTGTGCAGTTCATTCCTCTAGCTGACATTCCTCACGCCACGAGACAATCTTACTTCCTGTGCTAAAGTCGGGCTCTGCTCTGTGTGACTACTGTGTTGAACACACCTCTGAACTGGGGAAGTTGAGCTCTGAACTGGACCTCTTAATCTTAAACTGAAAATCTTAATGAAAGCATCAGATTTTTGTTGCCCTGTGATTACTCGCTGACCAGAGAAGAGTGATAAATTGGGATGGCCTTATTTAGGGGAGACCCTACAGTAGTACTGAGGGATAACCACCCAAACAACCTCATGTCCCCTGATACGTCCCTCCGCGATCTATTAGGACCACTCCTTTTTTGTCTGCTTTGCTTTTATGATCATTCTCAGATCAGGCCTATAAGCAGACTGTGACTGTGGCTGACTGGTCCCCCTGACTCACCGTGGTGGGCCACCACACTCAGCTTCTCTGCCTACCTCGCAATAGTGCTGGCCTGGGCTCCACTAGTGGATGCAGATGACGTGCCATCTGCTTGGGAGTTTTCTGCTGTGTGAGGGAGATTTATCAAGCAGCTCTTTATATTCTTGACAGCTGTTCTCAGTTTTTGGTGCAACGGCACCCCTACTGGCACCTCCGTGTCAGAGAGGGTGTTTTGGCTTTCCATAACGGTTGTAGTCGCTGTGACACGAGTTCCAAAATCCAGCGGAGAGACGGACCGGGAAGACAGCGTGAGAGATAGAGCAGGGCTCGTCTCTGGCTCCTCTTCCAGATCCATTCGAGATCCCCAGGACCTGAGGCTCTGAAACCCAACTCCCTTCAGCCAAGAAGAGAGCGAGCCGCAAGCAGCGCTGCCAGATTGTAAGGCGTTCACGATGCACACAGTCAAACCACCCGAACGCTGCCCTGGGATGCTCCAACACTAGACACTTGGTGATGAAGCAGTAGCAAAGCGTGACACCATGACACACTTCCTGAATTCTCTCTCTCTTACTTTTCTCTTTTTCTTCTTTTCTTTTTTTAAAGAAACAGAAAAGTTAAGAGATTTTTCTTTCTTTCTTTTTTTTTTTTAAAGATAGAGAGTAAATTTTACGAGTGTTACGCAAACGACGACATGCAGTCTTGGTGAAGATAATAAGGCTGATGGCGCGGTTCACAGGTGCCATTTTTATATCAATGGACTTGCTTAATTGCCATGTCACCTGATCACGGCAGGCCTATAAATAAGCATGATGTTACACAGCTTCAGATACCGGTCACGTGCAATGGCACTTCCCACAGCGTGGAGCTTACGCAACGTTGATTTCCCTTTGAACGGGAACCCAAAATATCTATTGAACAAGATGAGTTGGATTTGTTGGCATAGTGTCTGCAATTTTCTTCTTTCAAATGTAACGGTTATTAGAATGAATATAGAGATTGACGGAACCCTGAGACACACCCGTGCATATGTTCATAGTTTCATCCATACTTTCAGCACAGCAATTTACAGGAACATCTAATCCTTTACCAGGAAGCCAGGAAGATGTCCCTTAATGCAGTGGTCAACTGGACCAAAGTCAACCACAGGTCAATAAAAACAGCAAGACAGAATTTCCTGAGGTTGAGATTTTAAGTAATATCATTTCTTACCTTAACACTAAGAAGTCTGTGTATGCCTGCTGTGTCCTTGATGTTCATATGCCTTTCAAGTTAAACAGTCAATAAATGCAGTTGCATTTCGGTGTTTTATACTTTTTAGGACGTCGTTTTAAGTGTGTCAAGTGATTCTAAATGACCAAGCACTACAGTGGTGTGAAAAAGTGCTTGCCCCCTTCCTCATTTCCTGTTCCTTTGCATGTTTGTCACACTTAAGTGTTTCGGAACATCAAACCAATTTAAACAATAGTCAAGGACAACACAAGTAAACACAAAATGCAATTTGTAAATGAAGGTGTTTATTATTAAAGGTGAAAAAAAATCCAAACCATCATGGCCCTGTGTGAAAAAGTGATTGCCCCCCTTGTTATAACATACTATAACTGTGGCTGAGTTCAATTTCTCTAGCCACACCCAGGCCTGATTATTGCCACACCTGTTCACAATCAAGGCATCACTT
>JAFFST010052295.1:107027-146617 GCA_022414735.1 Noturus placidus
CCGATCTTGTTGTCCTTGACTATTGTTTAAATTGGTTTGATGTTCCGAAAGACTTAAGTGTGACAAACATGCAAAGGAACAGGAAATGAGGAAGGGGGCAAGCACTTTTTCACACCACTGTATGTAAGCTCTTGCACTACTGTGTACTATGTAGCTTTCTCAAACTTCACTGGAATTCAGATAAAATTCCATTACATCTGAGAAACTCCTCCGCTTGCTCACTAACCAGTTTTTCTAGACATGGACTATAGTTATTAGCTATGGTTGCATAAGTCTTTTTTTTTTTTTAAGTAACGACTACATACTCACCTTTCCTCATCTTTGGCATACCAGTTTGTGCGCATGTGAACGTGATCGTGATTGTGAACACAATTTTAAAGTTAATCCTTTGGCTTATCAAACAGAATGCGTTAAAGAAGATAGTGCTAGGATAACTTGTGTGTTTGCATACACACCAACACATTAATTCTTTTTATGCTTCAACATGCCTGCATTTGCAGGAGTTGTGTCCATATATAGGGAAGATAGGACACCTGCATGGGGATAACCCATATAGCTCATGGCTCATTCGGTAGAGCGGGTTGTCCACTAATCGTAGGGTTGGTGGTTCGAATCCCGGCCCGGGTGATCCCATGCCAAAGTGTCCTTGAGCAAGACACTGAACCCTAAGTTGCCCCTGATGGCAAGCTAGCACCTTGCATGGCAGCTCTGCTACCATTGGTGTGTGTGTGTAAATGGGTGAAGGGGTAATGAGACACAGGGTAAAGCGCTTTGGATAAAAGCGCTATATAAGTGTGCCATTTACCATGTGTGGGTGGTGTAAACATTTAAATGAAACCCAGAGTATCAACACTGTGTCACCTCAAACCCTGTCTCTCTTTTCCATAACAGGCCAATCATCATCAAGGGTAATACAAAGTGATGTCCATGGCAGCGTACCCAGACTCACACTCCCTGCCCAAACACACTGTGTCTTCTGTTTTCTTTCTCACCTGTACACAGACCAGCCTGGTGAGCAGGGCCTTTCTCCCTCACATTCTTAACAAATATGGTGTCCATTGGTTCCAGCCGACTTTGCTGTAGACCTGTGTTAGCACACATGCATAAACAGACAATCATTGCATCATCAATTAAGACTAGGGATGCATAGAGAGCATTTTTTCAGACCTAATATAACTGCAGTTGAGGTCATAAGTTTACGTGAAAACATTCACTGATGGGTAACGCACAACACACAACGCACATTAAGAGCCAGGGGATGTAAACTTTTGTACAGGATGACTAAGTATATTGTTATGATTTCGTTTAAAGATCCTCTTTTTTTCCATTTAGTACTGCCATTCAGAAGCTATTTACATGTTTCCCCAAGTGGCACAATAGTAACAATTCACACCAGTCATTCTGTTCAAAAGTTTATACACCCGGGCTCTTATTGTATCATGTTGCCTTCTTGGGAATCAGGGAATATTTGCACCTTTTGTCAAAATCATATAGCTACTGTTGGAAAGGGGTCAAATATGCAGAAGATGCTGGAAAAACAACTGATGTGCAGGACCTGTAGGATTTTTCTGAGGAACAGTGGGCAGCAACTATTCAGGAAAGGCCACTGATCATCCAGGTAACGACACACAGTATCAAGAATCGAGCGTATATAACCATTTGAACTGGTTCATTTGTTTAAATTCAGTTATTATTGTGTCGTGTGGACTATATGTAAACATCTGTTATGTGAATTAACTTTTTCAGGGCAGGATTAAATAAAGAAAAAACAAAATGCTATTTTTTATTATACATCTTATTTTAAATTTTTTTAATTATTAACATTTTGCAGATTCTGCATGGTGTATTTACAACTGTACATGTTTTGTTTTGGTAATCATCAATACTTTGATACTGATAAGAGTGAGCTGATTAATATTTTATTCAGTACTGTTTATGCCAGTGATGCTGGCAATGAACTCGATTACTCTTGTTTTTGTTTATTTTCAACATATACTGTGCTTACGTCACTTAATGCATTCTCATATCAGAAGAATAATATGTAAATGATCACGGTATCGAACTGATATCCAAAAGCAGTACTGGTATTGATGCATCCTTAATCAAGCCACATCTTGTAACATAAAGAACAAGGACAAGGACGAAAAGCATAGAGTTCACATTATTACTAAAAAGTTACAATTAGGATAGGTCGAAATGGAAAGCTTACACGATCCACCTTAAATGTGGGCGATTCCTTGTACTCACCTCTGTCTAGATTTATTGCACATCGCAGGTGCAGATGCAGTGGGGTCTTTTATTTGAATTTACACACATATTCGTTAATATATTGATTTGTGAGATATACATCTCGCATAGATTTTAAAATACTATTATTAACTTATAAAGCACTAAAAGGTCTCGCACCACAGTACTTAAGCGATCTTTTGGTCTTCTATGATCATCCACGCCCACTTAGAATAGTGAAGGCTACAGCAGGGGGAAGAGCTTTCACTCATAGAGCTCCACAGTTATGGAACAGTCTTCCATTTAGTGTTCGGGACTCAGACACAGTCTCAGTGTTTAAGTCTAGACTTAAAACGTATTTATTCACTCTAGCCTACCCTGACTAGACTTTCCATCATGATAAATCCCAGTGTTAACAATCTTTCCTCTCCCTCTCTCCTTCTGCCGAGCTACACATGAGTTGATGGAGATGTTGGAGATCCTGGTCCTTTCTGCTCTCCGGACCTGCATGATCGGTCTCGGAGCTCCTACTTCTGGATGGAGCTCTCATCTACTCCAAATCCAGACTGCTGGGACAAAGGCTTTTCAAAGCCAAACAGATTACATATAGATCAATAATGATCACTTTAATAATATCTGTTGTTACCCAGATGAGGATGGGTTCCATTCTGAGTCTGGTTCCTCTCAAGGTTTCTTCCTATAAAACACACAAGTGAGTTTTTCCTTGCCATTGTCGCCACTCAATGTCTTGCTCAGTTGGGATTAATTTCTCACTTTTACTGTGTGTATACTGTGTTTATATTCCTGTAAAGCTGCTTTGAGACAATATCTATTGTAAAAAGCGCTATACAAATAAAATTGAATTGAATTGAACATCCTCTTGTAGAATGCGTAGTTCAACCCTAACACAACACACAATCTCCTGATGATTATCGATGAGCTGTGATTGGCTACTGTTCCAGTGCTCCCCTAGCACATTTGAGTGTTTTTTCTAAACAGTAAACAGTGATGCAGTGTAGCGAAGAATTGAAGCACATGCCGGACAAATGGGAAGCACTTTCAGGTGAAGCTCCGTATCGATTCTTGTTTGGTTTTCCCGTAATGACATCATTGAGGATGACCTGAGGCCTTGTTTAGGAGCTGCTTCAAGAAAGAATGATTTGAGTACTCTACGTTCTGACCATGTACAGGCATATTCAATCCCAAAGCCCTGTTTGCTTAAAGCAGGGGTGCACAATATGTCGATCGCGATCGACCGGTCGATCGCAAAGGAAGTGCGGGTAGATCGCCATTCAAAAAAATTAAAATAATTGTTTGCGTTGATGTACAGGACAGCCAGTCTGAGATCTCGTCTTTTCTCTCACCACGCGTGTGATCAAACGCTCCAGCGCTAAAGACTAGCGAGCGAAAACACGAGTTAACTTTTTTCAGTCTTTTAAAGACAAACCCAGCTCCAAGTGTGCACATTAATATCAGTCACCACGGACAGTTCACCCGCAATGAGGTCTGCGACCACACTGAGCTCCTACACACTGACGTCAGATGGATTAGTATGGGTAAATTCCTGCAGAGATTTGAGAGCTCTGTCCAGAGATAAGGGAGTTTCTTTTTGCTGTTAAACATGCAGAATCTCCCAACTCAATGATGATCAGTGGCATTTTTAACTGATCTGACCAACATGTTAAATGAGCTTAATTTGGAGCTGCAAGGAAAAGACATAACCATGGTCAATATGATCAGCTCAGTTCATGCCTTTAAACGGAAAATGCACCTTCTGTCCTCAAAGCTGCAGCACCATGAACTTCCAAAACCTCGCGTCAGAGTTGGAGACGCAGTGGAAGGCTTGTGCGCAGTTGAACATTGCACTGCACGGAGCAGATTGACAGCTGTCATCTGCTTTCAAGACTTTGCTTTACTGGAGCCAGTCGCTACTATTATTTCTGTGAGTCATCCCTTTCCCACATGAAGACTATTAAGTCCAAATACCGGTCCACAATGACTGATCATCATTTGGAGGCCTGCTTGAGGCTGTATACCAGCAGCTACTGTCCAGACTATGCAACCCTGGCTGATTCTATTCAGTGCACGTCATCAGAGTAAGATACTGACCAAAAATGTACTGAATTGTAGTGTGTCATAAGGGCTCATGCAGTTATGCAAGGTACATGAACATATATTGTGTGTCTATATATTTGAAGTATACTCAGTATATATATATATATATATATATATATATATATATATATATATATATAAAAATGTTTCGCATTTTTAGTGTAGGTAGATCTCCTTGACTGGTAATGTTAAAAGTAGCTCGCAAGTCAAAAAAGTGTGTGCACCCCTGGCTTAAAGAAACACCAGCACTGTCCAGGTGAAGTAAATTTTACTCGTTTATAGATTTTAATCTTAAACACAAGTTATGTAACAGGTAAGTTACATACCGCTTGAAGAATCTGCAAAATGCTAATAATTTTTTTTTAAATAAGAGGGATCATAAATAATAGCATTTTGTTTTTTATTTAGTTATGTCCTGAAGAAGCTATTTCACATAACAGATGTTTACATATAGTCCACAAGACACAATAACACACAAATGAACCTGTTCAAAAGTTTACGTACCCTTGATTCTTAATACCATGTGTGGTTACCTGGATGATGAACGACTCATGTTTTGTTTTGTGATAATTTTCATGAGTCTCTTGTTTGTCCTTCCCACTGTTCTTCAGAGAAATCCTCCAGGTCCAGCATCTTCTGCATATTTGACCCCTTTCCAACAGCGGCTATACGATGTCAAGATCCATCTTTTCAAACCGAGGACGACCGAGGGATTCGTATACGGCTATTACACAAGGTGCAAACGTTTACTGATGTTCACGAAGGCAACGTAATACATTAAAAGCTAGGGGGGTGTAAACTTTTGAACAGGATGATCGGTGTAAATTGTTATTATTTCATTTAGTACCGCCCTTCAGAAGCTACATAAGATATTTACATGTTTCCCAGAAGACAACGTAATACACAACTATCACAAAACATTTTAAAAAAAAAACAGTCGTCGATCATCCAGGTAACAACAAATGAACTGCTTCATTTGTGTAAATTCAGTTATTATTGTGTCATGTGGACTATATGCAAACATATGTTATGTGAAAAAACTTCTTCAGGGCGGGACTATAATAAAAAACAAAATGCATTCTTATGATCCCTCTTAGTGTTTTTTTTATTATAAAAAAAAAGTGACTCACCCTTCCCGTTTCCATTTTCATCATCCTAGTAAAAAAAAGAAAAGAAAAAGAAAGAAAGTTTAACCATGTAGTTGAGACACAGAATCACAACGGTATGAACATTAAAGTTTGCTATAAATACATGGAATAGTGTCTAAAACTAACTGATAAAATATAACCAAAAAAATATATATATATATATATATATCACGTGATCAAACCAATCAACCCAACGATGAATGATTTAAAACAAAAAAATCTATCAAATGATGAAAGATCTCTTCTTAACGCTCAGTATTAAAGTATATAAAGTATATACGGGGGCGGCTGTGGCTCAGTCGGTAGAGCGGGTTGTCCACTAATCCACTAATCGTAGGGTTGGAGGTTCGAATCCCGGCCCGGGTGATCCCATGCCGAAGTGTCCTTGGGCAAGACACTGAACCCTAAGTTGCCCCCGATGGCAAGCTAGCACCTTGCATGCAGCTCTGCTACCATTGGTGTGTGAGTGTGTCTCATTTGTAAGTCGCTTTGGATAAACGCGTCTGCTAAATGAATAAATGTAAATGTAAATATAAGTTTCTAATTATCTAACATGTTTGTACCCATAATGATCACTGCATACTATCCTCAAAATCTCCTTAAAGCTGTAGCACCATGGCTGCTTTATCAGCTTCAAACTGTATAAATCTGCCATTTGATTCAAATGATTCCGTATTTGTATTTGATATCTAACATGAGATGACTGGAGGAACTTTTCACTGGACTGTTTTGTTACTTTCTTTCACTTGAACTCAGATGAAGCCTTTTTTTTTTTTTTTTTTACAAAGCCTAAACTAGCTTGATTTACAAATGGGGTCATGGGAGAAAGTCCCAATCTCCTCTGGTTTTGTTCATTTATTTTACAAACGAATAGTAAACTATAAAGTAGAGATGCACCGATGTAAAGGCTATTTTTCCCGCTATGGGCCGATAGTTTAAAAACGTCGGATGATCAGGGTGGGTTATATCCTGTCAATCAACAGAGTTCGGGAAAACACATGGATTTGGTGCTGTGTGTAAAGATGTCTCTTGTGTGGAATGATGACAAAACCGAAGATGAGTTGATAAAAAAGTATATATATTGCACAGAAATTTATATTTGTAGAGTAGTGTATTTCATATCCAGTTAATGTTAATATATATAAAGTTGATATTATATATGACCAGTTTGATGTTAATGATGAAGTCGAAGTGCTTGTGTTAGTGGAGAGTGAATGTGAGACTATCAGGAGGTTTTTTTACAATTCAGTCAATGTTAATATGAATCAATAACACTTACATTTACATTTATTCATTTAGCAGACGCTTTTATCCAAAGCGACTTACAAGTGCACACTCACACACCAATGGTAGCAGAGCTTCCATGCAAGGTGCTAGCTTGCCATCGGGGGTAACTTAGGTTTCAGTGTCTTGCCCAAGGACACTTCGGCATGGGATCACCCGGGCCGGGATTCGAACCACCAACCCTACGATTAGTGGATTAGTGGACAACCCGCTCTACCGACTGAGCCACAGCCGCCCTATATACTTAATAAATTAAGAAATAGTAATAATGCACTAGTAATAAACATGGGAACATTGACCTCTGCTTGTTCCTCAACAACACGGAGTGACTATTGACTGAGTGGAACGACAGAAGTCAAGCAAACGAACACGAAAATATACAGAAACATTTAATGAATATTGAGTTACAATCAGGACGGCAAATAATGAGGGATCAAAAGGAAAGTCCACACATTTCTTTGCAGGAACTCAAAATGATGGGCCCCTTTACAAGCCCCTAGGTGTGTGAAGCTGGATTCAGCGCATTTTCTATGGCGAGAATGTGACGTTCCCGTTCAAACACTCCTCCTGACTTTGTGAAGCTGTGTCAAGAAATGCAGATCGGTAAGTCAGTGCAAGGAACATTCCTTTCCATTGTAGTTGTCACTTATGTTACATCTGTTAATGACATACACTCTTAGACAAAACAACAAATCAATAAATAAATAACTGGCCGAATCATGAAATGGCAAAGTACTAACAACCAATCATTGGTCAGGAAATTATCAATTTGTCTATTAAACAAATAAATACAGCGGCTTATTATGAGAAAGCTTTCCCCTTTGATTTCTTTAAATGTTTAAACCTTGTGGGTAAACCTATTTTAAAAGACAGCTTTTAATTTTTTTAAATGTTTTTTTTAAAACTGCTACACTCATACATGTTTTAGTTTTAGATTTTACATTTCAATCATTATCATGATTTTACTTTTGCGTACAAGAAGGCTAGATATGTCGAGTTCCTTGTTTCTAGTTCACTGCAGCAAAAGAAAACAAGCAAATATGTGGCACAGGAGGTCTCAGGAGTGCATTTGTTCAATACTTGCTGACCAGTGATTTGTTGTTAAGACCATTATAAGCTTAATATTTTGCCATCTGAGGCTTAGCCCATTTGGGTTTTGTTTTTTTTCCCCCCAGGAGTGTATGATAAAATGTTCAAATGTTACAGTAGTCCAAAATTATAAATCTGGAAAAAGATATGTAGAGGTTCAAATCTTGGGGTCACAGAAAAATCATAATGTCCATTTAGGACAAAATCTTTTGGCAATTCGAATGATTGCTCAACCTTATCAAAGTACTGCAGTGTCTTTTATAAAACACTAGAGGGCAGCATTAAGCAAAGAACACCAAGCTGAAGCAAACAAAACGTTCAGTTAATGCTACCACTATCTGACAGCTATATTATACCAGGGTCCTTGCTAACAAACACAACTCCTCAATCAGTAGGCCAAATCAGTGAGGCCACATTGATACACTCGCTCACTCACACTCGCACACACACACACACACACACACAGGATGCTGATCAGGCAGTTCGAGGTGAGTGTGTAGTGCTGACAGCGCTCATTCCGCACACGCGCACACACACACACACACACACACACACACACACACACACAATACTGAGGCTTTACCATTCCGGATGTAGACTTTATGTCCAAAAACAGACCGTACTTAATACACCGTGCACTAATGAAAGCCAAATGCTATAGACAGGTTGATTCCACTCGTATAAACACACCTATAAGGGTTAATATAATTATTTTAATTATATTCCGTTAGCTAAATTTATCATAGTGTTATTGGCATTGGATCAGTGCATACATGCGAGTTCTGATATTTGATGACGCAGTTACTGTATTCTGGAAAATCAAAAAGTTTTACGTATCAGGAAGTGTTCTTGAAGTACAGGAAGTACACTTAAGGTTATGGACCAGGCAGAGAGTGAGACATGTTTGCTTTATCTGGAACGTTTTAATGATTGGTCTTCGATTCAGTTGCATCCCGTTTTCTATATTCTATAAGTCCGTGCGTAAGCATCAACATCAGTTTTGGCATCTAATGTGTATTAATTAATTACTAATATCCCATTAAAGTCATGATCATGTGCTTACATTCTCTTTCAGGTCATCCTGACTCATGCAGGCAACCTGTATGCAGTGACACTTACTGTAACCTGACCAACCTTTCTGGGATAAAATTGGATTGGAATGTTGTTGAGATGGACCAGCCTTACTGGTACCTGGTGGTTTGGGTTTGACTGATCAGTTCACCTCAAACCATCCTCAAGATATGAGGATAACAACCGGTTTTATTTCCTAGCGAAGACAATCATATGACCCGCCAGGACACTGAACAAAAGAAAGCACACTAGAGTGGGTCGGGACTTGGTACAGCCCGACCCTGTGTGTGTGTGGTACCAGTCAAACACAACACAGGCCTTTTCACGGAGGGAAAAAAACTGGATCTACTCAGGAATGGCACACACAGGGATAATAGTAAGACTTTGTTTCACTGTGCATACGCATACACACTTCACTTTAACATCTGCAGCTTGTCATCATCACTTCACACAGCACGAGACACACTCTTTTACAATGATGCTGACACAGTACCATACCATGCGCCTAGATAACTGGATAATCACGCTTGAAAGGTATATTCTTTCTTAACAATATCAAGGATGTAACGTCCTTGGAAAGTTTGTTAGGCTGTTGAAGAAATCATAAGGAAGCACGTGGCAGTGCAGAGGTCTCTGTGGCACATTGAACTTTTTTAAGCAGTCTTCACATTTCCTGCAATGTCAGAATTCTCGTTCTACTTATTCTTTTATTTCTCACTTCCTCCCTTTTACTTTCACAGAACCACTTATTTATTCTTCTTTTTTTTCTCTCTTTCTGCTGACTTGTCCTAAACTATTAAGCTCATAGTGTTTATTAGCAGTATACCACTACTCACTTTCTTTTGCTGACAAACCAATCAATCAAACCAAACACCAGTCCTAGAATTATTAAGCCCTCGGTGTTTATAAGCATTACGTCTCTACTCTTTTTTTTTTCCAGACAACCAAACCATCCATCCATCCATCCATCTTCAACCGCTTACTCCTTTTCAGGGTCACGGGGAACCTGGAGCCTATCCCAGGAGGCATCGGGCACAAGGCAGGGTACACCCTGGACAGGGTGCCAGTCCATCGCAGGGCACAATCAAAGCAACCACCAAAAAAAAAAACAAATATAAAAATATCAAGAGACCAAGCAAATCATCCATCCATCCATTTTCTGTACCTCTTATCCTACGCAGGGTCATGGGGGAGTCTAAAGCCTATCAAAGTGGACTGGGTGCCAATCCATCGCAGGGCATAATCTCACACTCACTCACACACAACGGAAAATTTGGAGATGCCAATTAGCCTACAATGCATGTCTCTGGACTGTGGGAGGAAACCGGAGTACGTTGAGGAAACCCCTGAAGCACAAGGAGAACATGCAAGCATCGCGCACACAGGGTGGAGGCAGGAATTGAACCCCTAACCCTGGAGGAGCGAGGAAACCTAAGGCAATGTGCGAGGCTACATGCTAACCAATAAGCCACCCTGCTCCTCTACCAAACAAACCAAGCAAGCAAAATCAATCAACCAGTGCACCGTCCAAACCAAACAAATAAACCAACCGTCCTTAAAAAAAAAAAAAAACCTACAAAAATAACCAATCAACCGACTAATCCAAACCCAACAAACCCACTAACTGACCAAACTACCAAGCAGACCAATCAAACCAAAAGAAATCAACCAACCAATAGTAACCCCTTCAAAATAGTAAACCGTGAAGCTTAAGTTAACCTAAAAACTAACCAAACCAACCAATCAGCCAACCAAATCAACACAACAAATGAAATGAAGAAACCAAACCAACCCAAATCCAATCCACCAACCATAAACATCCAATCGCAGAGTTAACCTAACAACCTAGCAAGGCTCACAGAGTTAACCTTACAACCTAGCAAGGCTCACAGAGTTATCCTAACAACCTAGCAAGGCTCACAGAGTTAACCTAACAACCTAGCAAAGCTCACAGAGTTAACCTAACAACCTAGCAAAGCTCACAGAGTTAACCTTACAACCTAGCAAGGCTCACAGAGTTAACCTTACAACCTAGCAAGGCTCACAGAGTTAACCTTACAACCTAGCAAGGCTCACAGAGTTAACCTTACAACCTAGCAAGGCTCACAGAGTTAAGCTAACATTCTTCTTTTGGTAGGTCCAGACTAGTAGACTAACTTCTGCAAATTAGGCATAGTGTTGACTATATTTATTTTTATACAACTGGCTGAACATTCATATTTGTTTTGGTACTAAAACTATTAAGATACTGGATCTCATTAATAACCTTTTACTCAATATACTGTATCTACCTATGATATATGTAACCCCAGTGGTTCCAAGGGCTTGGGTGTTTGATATTATTTGACAAGTTTTTCAAAATTCAATTAAGCCGACCTAGTTTTCTATTCATTTTCGTTCCCAAAAAGAGCGAGGAGGATTGGATATCTATCAGCCATATCTGATATCCGATTACACTGTGTTATTGCCCAGATCTAGTGCTCACAGAACACACCTGTCTTGTGGTTTCCACCATTTTCACTTACCTATCTTTATCTTTCCAGATGCTAAAAACCTTAATTGCTTAGGTTGAGCTGAGCTTGCAGTGCCTCCTAATGCTTCCTGTCAGCTACCAACTTGCTATTATGATTCCTGGAAACCTCAAAAGCCACATCAGTGGTGCCAACACTGAAAGCACGACAGACAGTGGGAATCCACTGATCGTGACTAATGCCATAACAAACCATGTTTGCATTTTGTCTATGTAAATATTGGCTTCTATTTCCTAGTTGCTATGAGGGGGTTTACAATAATTGGCAGTTTACCTTGAGGCTAGTGTGCAACGCAGACTCAGGCGGATATACAATGAAGTGCCGCAGCGTGAAGCCGAAGCCCTGAGAGTTCTTATGGAGCACCAGCGTCCGTGGGCCCTGGCAGGACACACCTCTGCCTTCAGCTCCACCCCCCAGGACCGGCCGTGGGTTATCACTGGACGAGGAGACCCCATCTCTTCGCCCCTTTGTCTAGAACAAATGGAAAACAGAAATGAACATGTGGTAAACAAGCATGCACTCACATACCAGGAAACAATCTATTCCAGAGATAAGAGCTTTCTCAAGAAATGTATTCGCTGTCATTGACTGAATCTTGAAAATGGAATGTGATGAAAATATGAAATGTGATATGTATTAAGCAGAAAAAAAGGGAGTATCTAAAAGCAGTTTGAGGACCTTACTGTAGAGATCAACATATTTTTAGTGTTTTAAAATTCTAGACTTTTTCAGTGTTTCCAGTCCTGTGTAAGAACCCTGGAACATGTAAGTTATCAGTTCTGGATATAACCTGAATTTTCCACTAAGCAAAATCGTCAACGTATCACAGACTCCCTCATTGTGTAGGAGTTCCCAATGGAGACAAGCACCATGTGTTGCTCGTGTTTGTTTTTGTTTCTCTTTTGGTCCTGTCTTGTCCTGCTTGCTTTCTTACTGTGTTCACCTGTTTTGTATTAGTTCTGAATTTGTTTGAACATTTATACCATTTAGGGCGGCTGTGGCTCAGTCGGTAGAGCGGGTTGTCCACTAATCCACTATCCGTGGGGTTGGTGGTTCGAATCCCGGCCCGGGTGATCCCATGCCGAAGTGTCCTTGGGCAAGACACTGAACCCTAAGTTGCCCCCGATGGCAAGCTAGCACCTTGCATGCAGCTCTGCTCCCATTGGTGTGTGAGTGTGTCTCATTTGTAAGTCGCTTTGGATAAGAGCGTCTGCTAAATGAATAAATGTAATGTAAATCTAAGTCTATTTGTGCCTTTTGTCGATTAAATCTGAGCTTCGTTAGATGTTTCCTGGTTTTGACCTTGCTCGTGTTTTCGTTTTCGAATGACAGATTATCCTTGTGTGATGTTGCCGCCTGTATTCTGACCAGTGCTATGGACTTTTTATTGTGAATATTGGATTTACCTGATTAAACGACATGCCAAGTATACGTTCCAAACTGATCTTATTTATAAGCAGACTTGTTTTTGAGTTATTGAGGATTAGACTAAACTCATTCGATTCAAGTGATCAGGATAATAGCTCTGAAAACTAAATAGCAAATATAATAACTTAAATAACTTTGGTGGGTTTGTACTTGCTTCCACTATAACAAAATTCATAATTAACTGGCCCCCAACTATGCTTCACGGGCACGGTCAATTTTATCAGACCATCCATCCATTCTGTGAGACCTTGGATTATTAAAAGAAAAGTCCAAAATTGTACGTTAACATGCAGTCTAAATGAATATAATGAATAATACAAACAAAGCAAGCAACACTGCCAGTTTCTCAGACACAAAATAATACCCACTTTCTTTGTTTGCCCAATAAACATGTCCCACTTCAGCTCAAGACTGCGAATACTTTTTCTCAGATACACACAAGAAGCAACAGCCGACCATTCTCTACGCTTTGTCCCACATCTGTCAATCAATCAGCCGGCACCACCTGAGCAAACAGAGCTCCAGTGGAGAAGGAAGAGGGGGAGGAGGGGTCTGGGATATTCTCAACATGGCTATGAAGGCACATTTTTGCCACCAACCAGGCAATGTTCCTCTGGGAATATCTGCTCAAAGGCAGCTTGGGAAAAATGTTTAGAATCACAAAGGGGGGTGGGGGGGCGGTTCAGGAAAATCCCTCACTCCAGTCAGGTCATTTGTGATTTGGGTTCAGACAAGGCTCTGACTCTGTATCAGTGTACCACAGAACCGCTAATAAAGTACGTGGAACAGAAGAAGAGTTCTGGAATAACATAAAAATCTACTCTTTGCTACGCTAATTGTATAGAATTAAGTTAAAATTATGCCGTAATCATGCCTGAACCCCAACCCCATGGAGAAGCATGGAGAAAATCAAAGCCACGCATGTGCTATTCTTCGTGTACGGTGTATGTGTTGCTTGCTATATATAGGATAATGAGGTGAATGTTACCATGTTTCTGTAAGTGGGCACAAAATCCCCCTTTCCTACCACACAAAAACAAGAAGTCTTGTGCTTGGTTTGTGGCAGGAAGTGTGGTGAGATGAGGATTTCAACAGCTGTTCAACCGAAATATATATATAAATATATCTCATGTACACATGAGGGAAATGTTTTCTGGGTACTTTACTGAAGGTGAAAAGTGCCCCTTCTTTTATGTGTTCTCGCGACTCTGTGCTCCAACATCTCTAAACCTGAGCACTAACTCGGCCAACTCTTCATTCCCTTACACACACACACACACACACCCACACACACACACACACACACACACACACACATGGTTGTCATCTCTCTCTTCTTGCATTTCTCTCCATTTCTGCCTCATATCATGTTCCATTTATTATGCTTCCGTCTGATCTCACCCCTTTCGCTTGCCTCTGGCTCGCTCACACACTTTCGTTCTGTCTCTTTCTCTTCAACAAGCCTGAATACTGTCCCGGATGATGTAATCCTTTTTTCCCATTCCACAATTCCCTGACTTCTTTCTAACCTTTCAAACTGGCATGGATGGAAATGCTAGTGAACGCAAGGAACAGAAAGTGATACAAAGAGCTCCAAGTGACAGCGAAAGAGCCGGACCCAGACAAGGGCTGAGTGATGTGATAGGACGATATCACTATTGTGATATTTGAATGTTATATGAACAGGGCGGCTGTGACTCAGTCGGTAGAGCGGGTTGTCCACTAATCCACTAATCGTAGGGTTGGTGGTTCGAATCCCGGCCCGGGTGATCCCATGCCGAAGTGTCCTTGGGCAAGACACTGAACCCTAAGTTGCCCCCGATGGCAAGCTAGCACCTTGCATGCAGCTCTGCTACCATTGGTGTGTGAGTGTGCTCTCATTAGTAAGTCACTTTGGATAAAAGCGTCTGCTAAATGAGTAACTGTTCTGAGGTGTAGGTGAATTGTTACTCACTCACAGCGACCGGAAACCATAACTTTTCAACGAGAGATGGTAGGAGAGTTGGTGACTAGTTTAACAATACACAATGCACTGCCGCTAGATGTGGGCGTGCCCAGTGATGCAACAAAGTTGAGAAAAGTTTAACGTTATGCAAATTTGGTGCAGCGACTACCAATGTGAGTGAGGACAGTAGAGCGCACACGATCCGTGATGCTGCCTGCAAGTCCGAATCGTGTCGTGATTTTCGTGAATGCGGAAACGAACACAAAAGCAAGCAGACTTTTGTGTCTGCAAATTTTCAAAATTACAGCTGATTTTCCATGCATTCAGCCGAAGCCCTCTTCGAATCCCGTGCATCGTGCATGAGTGCAGCTAAAATGTCTCGTTTACCAACAGACATCATTGCGAATGGTCACGCAAAACAATTTCATGCATTTGCAATTTCTCTAATTCAAACAGTTTTCCGCAAAAAATAAAATAAATAAATAGGAAGATGCATCGCAGATTTTTTGAAAGCCGCAGCAACAAAAAAAAAAAACCTCTTTAAAATCCTCTACGGACTGATTACATGAAAATATGCTTTTCTAAGAATATTACGTATGAATATCCGCGTGCCAATATTGTAAAATAATCAACTTCAGCGTGGTTACATTAACGCCATCCCATCTTTTATTATTTTCCTACAGCAGCACACCACCAAGTGTTTTATTCCTTTTTTTTATGAATAGATTTTAAATAAAAAATTCCATTGAAACTGTAGTTTTTGAAATGTGGCTTTGATTCTTGTGACAATGACTTCAAATATGATATGTTTTACTACTAGTAAATACTGTGATATATAATATATAACATATTCTAAAGTTTTTAAGCATTGCCATATGAATTGTTTGCCCTATCACCCACCCATAACCTGGGCATGAAGGTTTAAGGAGAGCTAATGGTAGAGAAAGATAGAAAGAAGTGAATCAATGAATGAGGATAGGCAACAATAACAGTAAATTCCATAGAACTCACTGCTAGGTCTGGGCATGCTCAGATAAGACGACAGACAAGTGAATGCTTAAAAAAATGAGTAAAAGACAGAAAAGAGTTCAGCGTGCTAGAGCATGCCAAGTTTCGACCACAAGGTTCCTCCCGTCGCTGAGAATACCAAAGCCCTGTTATTACATAAAACACACATACACACACCCCTGCAGGCTCAAAAACTGCTCCGATCCCGTCTCCCTCCAGCACCATCTATCTATCTATCCATTCAAGTCCTTCTTACCGCTGCTATTCCTTACAGTGTTTTCAAACCATGACATGTTCTAGTTCGGTTGTGTGTATGTGTGTGGGATGTGAGCAAGCCTTTTGCAAAATGACGTTGTTTTTCTTTATCCTTACTGAGCGCACTCAATGCTGTGGATTTTCTCATAATCTCACAGGAAAGTGACATCATTTATTACTGACACTGATGACGAATCGCACAATAACACAGAGCGGTTATAATGTCGCACTGTGGTATCAGAGGATCACTGTGGTGGGGATAGCTTTCACCTCAGCAGAGTTCACGGCGTCTTTCCTGTAGTCGCCTGGGGCACGTCTCGGCTTGTAGCTCAGCCACATCCGCAAAGGTTTCCCTCAAAATGCGTAACCAATTTTAAATAGGCAGACTTGGCAAAAGAAAATATGGATTCCCATTATCTCCTCTTATGTGAAGAATAAAGCTAAGACAGACTGATTTATTTATTGACAGGAGCTTTATCCTGTTCAGGGTTGAGGTGGATCCAGAGCCTACCTCTGGAACACAGGGTACGAGGTGGGAATACACCCTGCATGTTATGCCAGTCCATTACCGTAAATTTAACATCACCAATCCACTTACTGACATGTTTTTGGGTGGTACAAGGAAACCAGAGAACCTGGGAGAACATGTGAACATCCATGCAGAACAGTACAGGAGTGCTCAGGATTGAACACCTGGAGCTGTGAGGTGGCAACACCACCCGCTAAACCACAATACCACCCAACATCCAATCAGCTACCAATCATAGTTTTTTCTCACTGGCTGATCCAATGGCATTTAATATGGCAAACCCCAGTTTTCAGCATGCTGAGGTAATAAAACCATGGTAGATTCTCTTCAAGAGAAGGCCTAAAGCCTCAACCGTATGAGGTATGAGGTTTTGTGTGATTATACTGCTATACATTGTGAAGGCAATCCATCTTAAATTATATTGTAAGGCTGTAGTGGTTCATTGAAGATTTTGTGTTCAAATCCCAGGACTAAGAACCTTCAGCTTCAGGTCCCATTGCAGCCTGGCCACTCTGATCTAGTCATGACTTCAGACCCAACACACGATACACACACACACACACACACACACACACACACACACACACCATGGAAACAATGAGAGTTAAATAGCTGAGTGTGACAATCCTGTTTCAAAAGTGAGGTTCTATTGACCAGACACACACATACACACAAAGGACACAACAGAGACCCTTACATCTTTAAAACAGGCACCTGCAACACAACACCAAAAAGAAAGTTGTCCATTTTATTCACTCATAAACAAGCACAAACGTATGAAGATACAAGAGTGGATCACATCAACCTGTTTTTCTGTTCGTGCGGTTAAGCGCGAGACTGGGTTTTCCACTTGTCCAACAGTATTTGCAATGCAGAATTAAAATAATGAAACTAGAAGTACCAAAGGATGAGATAAGGAAACTATGCTCACAGGTATGTACAGAACCTGCTCCTTGAGCTGTTAGCAATTAAACAAACAAAGCCGTTTCTTGAGCACCTTCGGTGCTTGGAGCCCTAAAACCATGGCAGTGCATTGTGTATTGTTAAACCAGATGCACTAGATGTCTGTATGTGCAGCGGTGTGTCTGAGGATGCACACAGTTTCTCAAAAGGCTTACCACATGCTCACCCTCTAAAACATGGCAACTCCTTCACAGTTAACCTAATGTATAACTCAAGATCTAAAGAGCAGGCAAGCTTTAATGATGAAGCTATAGCTCAATACAGCTTCAATACAGCTTGGAAACGACATTTATAGCCTTCTCCACGGATGATGATGACGACGATGATGATTTAAAAAACATTTTAGATCCAAGTAACAAAACAGCACCATTTTGGAACGGAAGAAAGAGCATGTCATTTTGGTTTGGCCCAGTGGGGCGCCGCAGAGAGCTGTGGTCATGAGAGACTCTAGATAGGAGCTCTAGAGCCATAGTAATGGCTTTGTGTTTGTGTGTGTACAAGCTGCGTCTGTGTTTAGAGTTGTGAAACTGAGTCCTTCCCAAACTGCCATGTCCTGCATTCCACACGCATACTGTTCATGTTTGCCAAACTATATTTTTGAGGAACTTCCATCGCCGTGATTATTAATGCAGGTAATTAATGCCATACTGCTTTTAAATCGAACTCTATCCTTAATGTCAATGACTAAAAGAAAGCATTTTAGCTCTGTTTTTATGTGTTTATGGAGAGGAGTCCACCAAAATGTCCTCAATTTCTGGGGAGATTTGGTGACCTCCATGATATAAGAAACATGCTGAGACTCATTAGAAGCATCAATTTTGACCCCTTCACTTATTAATTAGCCTCTTCAACCTCTTCAGACTCTTTAACTTTTCATCATTAGGGTTGCCATATTGGAATGTTCCATATAAACCAGTTCAAAGCATAACTTCATCCATCCATCCATCTTCAACCTTTACAGGGTCACAGGGAACCTGGAGCCTATCCCAGGAGGCATTGGGCACAAGGCGGGGTACACCCTGGACAGGGTGCCAGTCCATCATAGGGCACAATCACACTCACATACGGACACTTTAGACACGCCAATCAGCCTACCATGCATGTCTTTGGACTGGGGGAGGAAACCGGAGTACCCGGAGGAAACCCCCGACACACGGGGAGAACATGCAAACTCCACACACACATGGCCCTGGCGGGACTCGAACCCTGGACCCTGGAGGTGTGAGGCGAACGTGCTAACCACTAAGCCACCGTGCGTCCCCAGAGCATAACTTATTACATACTATATCTGTGGTCCTTTATAGATATCTGTCTCATTGGACAATATTTCAACTTAGGAAGTGCCTTCTGACTGGAACATAATACATAATGAAATTCCGTAAGCCAGAATCCAACCATCAATTTCCAGTGTGGTAGAGTGAAATACTCCAATCTGGCAACGTAGTCATCACTATTCAGTGAGAGCAATTACACCATACACTACTCTATTCCTTTCCCAAGATTTCAATTCAACCGGATTTACTGTCATTCACTGTGTTTCAAAGTTGGTGCAACTGTGTATGAATGAAGGATACACCATGATACTGGAGCAGGTACTAACACACACACACACACACACACACACACGGCTTACCCTGGTCTCACATGAAGCTGTTCTTGGTCGAGTCGGTGCAGACTTGGTGTTGGGAGTGTGTGCGATGTGCGAGTCATCCCGGAACACGGCAACCCAGATGCAGCGTGGCTCGGGAGCGCTACAGTCCACCCCCACCACATCCCAAAAACTCCACTCTCTGGTAGCAGCGGGCATTACCAGAGGCAACCCGCCCGCTGTCAACATCGCAGAGCTACACACCTAAAGCTATTCACACTCACACACACGCTTCCACGAGGACACGCTTGTTGGAGCGTCATAGAGCGCTCGTCCCAGACTGCCAGACTCCAGACTGAGCAGAGATGAAAATGAACGGGCTTACAAAGCCAAAAGCATCACTGAAGGAAGGAAAGAATTCCAAACTCTTGGATTCGCTCCACCATATTCCACGGTTTTCCTGGCCAGGAGTCGCTCAGCATTCCACGGTTAATCCGACAAGTTCCATGTCACTCTAGAAGACTTACAAAACACACACACACACACACCAGACGTAGACGTGTTCTGACTGTGGTGGCACATCCGGAGATGAAAGCAGATCCAGCCTGCAGATCAGAGAATCCAAGCTGGCAGACAGCGTTTATGCGGGCGCGAACGTGCGTGCTTGTGTGTGTCTGCGCATGTGGCATGTGACGGTATAGTAAATCCAAAAGAGCCGTTTATCAGCTGGAAAAGCTGGTCATCCAAGTTAAACTAAATGAATCAGACTCACTGACTGGATTAGAATAGCATCACTCACTAACTGCCTCTCTCTCTCTCTCTCTCTCTCACTCGCTCTCTTTCTCTCTCACTTTCTTTGTTTCATTCTTTTCCTCTTACTCTCGTCAGTCTTCTGAACCTCCTCTTTCCTTCACTCCTGACACACTGAGTCACTCAGTCAGCTCTACTGTGTCAATGCAGGACCGACCCCCACCCCCCTTCTCTCTCTCTCTCTCTCTCTCTCTGTTTTGTTTCTCTCTCAGTATAGAAAACTCAGAACTGCTAATTAAACACCAAACTGTAAAGAAATCATGATGCACAACTGCAGTCTGACTGAGTGGCAGCTGACCACTGTGTGTGTGTGTGTCTGACTGTATGTGGGAAAATAGACCGCGTGGCACAGCTGCTATCCGTACACTCCAAAACTCCACATAAGAAGCTAAGTCTAGGTTTAAACACGACAGAGGAAACAAACAGGGCTTGGCGTTGTGCTGTCATGATATTGATACTGCAGTTGTTACTCAGAGAAACCAGTTGCTCAGCATGTAAAACCTCTTTCCTTTAAAATATTAGACACAGGAAATTAATTATTTGCTTCATCTTTTAAAACACAAGTGCTGATTTAGAACATTCAAAGATAAATAAATCACCTTAATAATAAGTTGTCCACCACAGGAAAGTCTTTGTTGTTTGTGTGTGTGTGTGTGTGTGTGTGTGTGTGTGTTATTGACTTTAAAAGAGAGTGAAAAGAGGCACTGGTGAAGGGACGACTGTTTCCATCTGCTACAACGTAAGCAAAACCAGGAACTGACTTGTTTTGCAGATGTTCCACTACATTAAATGTAACGATAAGTGGATAAAAATGTTGGCTTTGACAAATTGCTGTGATGTAAGAGGAATAAAACACTTCAGGATGCACCTTAATGGGAAATAATACCTTTTTGGGTGGTAACAGTACGTCTGTTTCATTTCAGGCCACTTCACACCACCCTATTGTTGAATATTTTCCTATATCAGCACACTCGGCTGTGTTTTTATTCCTTACTTCAATGCTGCAAGGGAAAATATTGAAAGAAAAGAGTGTATTAGATGAGATGTATTCATATACATATAGGAGTGGATTTATAATCACATCCTTAATGGAATTAATCATAAAGTACATTTAAAGGGAAACGTTTCGCTCGCGAGCTTCACATAATGTGATTTTTTTTTTTTTTTACCCACATCACACATTCCTAAAAGCAAATCTTTCTTTCTCTATTCTCTTCAGGTCTCTGTCTCAGCGCGTTCCTCATGTCAAAAAGACAGAGAACGAAGAGGATCTGCCAGGTAAGCAAACACAGACGCGGCCGCAGACAGGAGCCGAAGCGAAAAGGGAAAAAAAAAAAAAAGAGAGAGAGAGAGAGACAGAGAAAAACTCCGGGTGGAACGTGTACCGCAAAGAACTGGTACCAAACAAACACATCCTTACAGCTGCTCATTCAACTGGCCAACATCTGCAGCAGACCATCTCACACATATAAACACACACACACACACACACAAGTCTATAGAAAGGTCTGTAAAATGCATGAACACACACGGACAAAGAGGTTTGTGAAAAATCTCACCAAACCGTCATGTCTCAGGTGTGTGTGAGAGACAGACAGGCAGGTGGCCATGGCAGAGCTCCAGTGCCTCTCAAGAGGGCGAACGAGTTTCACCGGCCGCACAACTGGACAAGCGGCAACACGAAATCATAACGCATCCACATTTCATGAACACACCAATGCCAATATTCAACGTGAACATAGCAGTAGAAGCATCACTGGAATTCAATGGATTATTCTGGAAAAAAAAAAAAAAAAAAAAAAAAGCATTGATGGATAAACTGTGAGTCACTAAACTGGCAACATGACTCAACTGCAAAATATATTTGAGATATAAAAAGTACAAATCGACTGCTTTCTATTACTTGTTTGGTTCCTCCTAAAGGTTTGTCCCTCTCAGAAATACAAGGAAGGTTCCTTCTAGAAGAACCGTCACTGTAGTGACTGATCAAAGCCTTAAACAGTCACTACAATTTTATGCTGATTATTCATCACTTACAATTATTATTTTGAATCCATCCATCCATTTTCCATACGGCTTATTCTACACAGGGTCGCGGGCATGCCCGGAGCCTATTCCAGGGAACACAGGTCACAAGGCGGAGGACACCCTGGACAGGGTGCCAACCCATCACATACCCACTATGGACAATTTGGAAATGCCAGTCAACCTACAGCAGATGTCTTTGGCCTGGTGGAGGAAACCGGAGTACACGGAGTAAACCCCCTAATCACGGGGGGAACATGCAAGCTCAGCGCACACTGAGCAGACATGGGATTTGAACGCCCAACCCGGGAGGTGCGAAGCAAAAGTGCCACCCATCTAAGCCACCGTTCCCTCAATTATTTTGAATATGAAGTCTTTTTGTTTAACATTATTGCTTGATCATTTTTCTGATATCAGATTTAATAAGAGAACCACGGTTATTTCTAAATATTGTATAAATACTGTTTTGCATATGCGGTGCTTAGAATTATTTTCTGTAGTACAGCAATACTATAATATACAGTATAATTGTAACGTCGAACTTTATTATTAACCCAAATATTATGAGCATTTTTGGAAAATTACCTATCATTAATAAAGGTACCTACAGTATTTACAGTAACAAACAAGCATGAGCTAAGAGTCAAATCTCTCTCTCTCTCTCTCTCTCTCTCTCTCTCTCACACACACACACACATACACTCACAGGTTGAAATCCTCACATGTAGTTATAAAGAAGCCTGACCCCTGCTGGAGACTGTAATCATTCCTCTCTCTCTCTCTCACACACACACACAAGACCTCATCAGTCAGAGACACATCAGTGTCCTGCTCACATGCCAGTGTGATTTCTTTTTTCAGGACACAGAGCACAGATGCCTGCAGAGCCATACAACATGAGCAAAACGCAAACATTTTATCTGACTCCAATGAGTGTGTTGAAGAAACAGTGTGTAGTGTACAGGTTCATTTTAGCTGTAATCCTCAGAAAGCACTGACCCGCAGAAGGCCGAGTTGGATTCAACACAATCACAATAATAATAATAATAATAATAATAATAATAATAATAATAATAATAATAAAGTATTTAGGAGCTTAAAATGATAGGATGGTGTGAAATCTCCTCGCACTCACCAAAAAAAAATGACACTAAAAGAACCTAAAAGAGCCTTCATATTTCCTTCTGGTTAGACTTAGGGTCCGGTCACACAGTGCATTAATTTGACACTAAACAACGTGGGATGGAAGAAGGATTCAAATATCTGAAAATGTTGACACTGTGAGGACATCTGGCTGATCCCCAAGATCCTCTCGAGAGTCGTAAGACTTGCATCAGCGATGCTCCATACTAAATGACCAAACTCGCTTGCAACTCTAGATTTAAGAAGGAACGTTTCTTCGTGCACTTTTAATCCTTTTCGTGCATCGTGTTATGTTTTCATCAGCCACTCCTCTGCTCCATTTCTGATTAACAGCTTTAGACACAAGGCACTCAATTATAACAAAGTGTGAGAAGGAAAAGCACTTACATCATCTTCCTAGAGTGTTAACAGACTGTAGCAACATGGGATGTAGCCAAGCGACGGCTGTTAATGGGAGGCAATTTAACGGTGCTCGAGCGGGTAAAAAGTAAGTGTTTACACCTGTGTGTGTGTGTGTTTGTGTGTGTTTAATGAGAATATTAGATATCTGCGCTTGTTTTTCATAACAGAGAGCTGGCACTGCCCCGAGTCCTTTCCTACATTGGACAATGTTAAGTAGATTTCTTAAACTGTTCAGTGGATTTCAATGGAGTTCAGTTTCTCACACCTGCAGATACAGTGGTAAAATACTAGACTTCCTGCAAGTGTCATTCATCTTTAAACTGGCGTTATACATGATGGATAACTGAAATAATTACATGTTTCACTTTCATGTCTAGCACTTATTTCTGCTCAGTACTGTCCTTGGACTTGAGTCAACCTCACTTTCTTCCTTTTTTTAATAATTAATAATAATTATCAATTTGTATAGCGCTTTTTTACAATGGTACATTGTCTCAAAGCAGCTTTTTTACAGAAATATCATTTTTACATTTACAAGCGACTTACTAATGAGACACACTCACACACCAATGGTAGCAGAGCTGCCAGCTTGCCATTGGGGGCAACTTAGGGTTCAGTGTCTTGCCCAAGGACACTTCGGCATGTGGAGTCACCCGGGCCGGGATTCGAACCGCCAACCCCACGGTTAGTGGATTAGTGGACAACCCGCTCTACCGACTGAGCCAAAAACTAACTAACTTTTTTGTGCTCTGGCTAAAATGAATACATGTTAAAGTGCACCGATTATGGTTTTGAAACGAAAGGTCTCATACAATAGATTTACATGCATCCAAGCTCAAGAAACACTTTAACGTGCTCATAATTTAAACTGCAGCATAACCCCCCCAGTGTCACAAACGACTCGTTTTAACTCCGCCTTTCAGAGAGCATACTCTGCTCTGATTGGTCAGATATCACAGTCTGTTGTGATTGGTCTACTACTGTAGGGCGGCTGTGGCTCAGCCCGGGTGATCCCATGCCGAAGTGTCCTTGGGCAAGACACTGAACCCTAAGTTGCCCCCGATGGTAAGCTAGCACCTTGCATGCAGCTCTGCTACCATTGGTGTGTGAGTGTGTCTCATTAGTAAGTCGCTTTGGATAAAAGCGTCTGCTAAATGAATAAATGTAAATAAATGTAAATGTAGAAAAGGAAACGCCCACTACCAATAAAGACCAGAGGTGGGGCTTTTTGTTACAAACCTACATCGGTTAGTACAGGAAGTAAAGTCTGGAATCACTAACGACTCGTTTCAGCTGTTCAGAATCGGTTCCTTCTTTTGGGAATCGATAACCCTGTTTGTTGTGCGCTTTGATTTTGGAAACTTTGCAGATTTTTTTACATTCACAAACAGCTCTATAACTACACTACATGAAAGGTAGTATTTGGAAAACCATAATAGGTGCACTTTAATGCATAAAAAGGAGCACGCATTACCACGTCACCTCAAACACTGCTGCTTCCTCAGCAATGTTCTACCTGCACTCCAGCCAAACAAAGTCGCCGAGCGCTAAACAAGCACTTGGAAACAACAGAAGGCACGAATTATCCAGCCGAATGTTGAGAAAAGAGAAGGGAGAAGAAATGACTGTGATCTAAAGCAGAAACCAAAGAGTTTCCAGATGAGGCACACAAAAACACCCCACATTACAACAAGCAACACATGCACACATACACTACACATGCTCTCATAATCAGGTATAGGATATACAGCGATAACAAACAAGCACAGTAGTATGATTAACCCCCCGTTTAGATTAAACGTGTCCTTCTTAGACAGAACAATCCCAGAATTCTATTCAGATCAGATGAGGCTTTTTTGGGAGGAAGCTACCTAACTGTGCTCCAGATTATAAAGTCTGTTTAAAGAATTTATAGAAGCATAAGAACATTTCTGGGGGCGCACGGAGGCTTAGTGGTTAGCACGTCCGCCTCACACCTCCAGGGTCTGGGGTTCGAGTCCCGCCAGGGCCATGTGTGTGCGGAGTTTTCATGTTCTCCCCGTGTGTCGGGGGTTTCCTCCGGTACTCCGGTTCCCTCCCCCAGTCCAAAGACATGCATGGTAGACTGATTGGCGTGTCTAAAGTGTCTGTAGTGTATGAATGGGTGTGTGAGCATGTATGTGATTGTGCCCTGCGATGGACTGGCACCCTGTCCAGGGTGTACCTCCTGGGATAGGCTCCAGGTTCCCCGTGACCCTGATAAAGGAGTAAGCAGTTGAAGAAGGATGGATGGATGGAAGAACATTTCTTCACTTGGAAACATGAGCAGAGTAGGACTGAACGATTGACTGTAAAAATGTACGAGTCTACAGTACGTTGACGTTCTACACGCAGTGTGTGAGTGTTTTACAGCCCGGGTTTTTTTCAAGGTGGGGTCGCTCTGCACTGATTACTCTCTGTTAGGATCGTTGATCTTTTTCTGAGTAGCTGCATGTATGTGCACGCGTGTCTGTACCGATAATGTCATCCATATATGGAGCAATATCATAATCATAATCAGAGCTGTAAACATTACCGCGCTAGACAAGCCTTGATTCCCACGTGGACGCGACACCCCCGATGGAATCCGCCGAGTCGCTGTGGCTGTGTTTGTTTTAAATACACTTTAACCACTTGCAACTGCAAAACCAAGGAAACGTGACAACACGGGATGTACTGCAGAATAAAACACTGCGACTTCTCAGTAACAGCGCCGGGGGGGGCTTAAAAATTCAGACTGGCTTCAATTTTGCTCAACTTTATTCTACAATAAAACTGTAGCTGTATCTAGTTGTATATAGTGTAATATCCACATCCAGTGCTTCACTTCCTCTCTCCGCTGCAGTGAAACATGAGACTTTCCTCTGTTGTTTTTCTATTCTGTCCATTCTGCTTTGGTCCATGTGACACTGCCACCTACTGCCCATATTCACGTAAAGAAATGTTGGCAGACACGTGTGCAAACGTCTATGCATGACACGTTTACACATTCGCAGAAGGATCGCAGACAAATAAACCAGTTCGTATAGTCCTGGGGGGAAAAACCAGTAATTACATCCCCGGTTGAAATGAATTAATTAATCTTGTTCAAACATTCGTGGGGTGAATGATCCTACTACAAAATTCTAGCTACTAATTGAAACTCATTACATAGTAATTATTATACACATCATTATCAGTTAAAGCTCTGAAGATGGAAAATGGCTGAAGCTCTCTAGACAGGCAACGCAGCATATTCCCTCGTCATAGCCTTGTGATTTCTTTTCTTCTATTAATCCCTCCATCTTCTTCCTCTGTATGGAGTTTCCATCTCGCCGTCTGTACCGCTCCACTCCGCTCGGCCTCTGTATAATTAGCAGTGTTTAAATTATAATGTTGGGCTGCAGGGATGACGTTCTTCTTTCCTTCTCTGGGTGCAGGACTGCGGTGGCTGGAATGCTTGTCATTCGAGAGTGATGTGAGGAAAAGGTTGACGAGCCAAAGAAAAGAGGGTACAAAGAGAGAAAAAATAGAAAAAGGAGGAGAACTCTGACGTTGAAAAGCAGTTTGGGAAAGCCCAGAGCATTCTCTGGTCAGTCAGACCACCTAAGTATCCACTGGATATGACTCTAAAAGAGCTTCTCACACACACACACACACACACACACACACACACACACACACGGTGCCAGGCCTTGGGAATGTTTAGCTCTATGGGTTTGCCTAATCTTGTGATCCCTCTTCCCAAATCATTAATGTGACCGTGAAAGAGAGATAAATCATGTTTATGTCCGTTTTCATCCCAGGCACGGGTTCATTCTTGGTGGTGAAAAGAGACAAGACTATCTAAGACAACATTTGCTCATTTAGCCATAGCAGTCACACACACACACACACACACACACACACACACACACACAGATATACTGTATACACAGTTATGGGAATGTTTTAGGACCACAGCCATAACCATCATTTCATCTCTACTGTTTCCTGTTGATACTCATTACTGAACAGAGCCAACTTGTGTGTGTGTGTGTGTGTGTGTGTGTGTGTGTGTGTGTGTGTGTGTGTGTGTGTGTGCACATATCATCTCAACCCAGGGTTGAACCAAGTCATAAGACATTAGATCTTGTCGAGTGGACAAACAATTCTTCTTCTTTCCTGCTCACTAACACACACACACACACACACACACACACTCGCACACACACACACGGAAGTATTTGGTTGGCGTAACAACCGTATGCACCTTATAAGACGGTGTACCTTATGTATTGGTCAAGTACAGAAATAGACCCCGTAATTGAGACTGTGCCTTATAATCCTTTAAATCCTTAAAATTCTTTATATTTATACAGTGCTGTATAAACACTGCCCCCATCCTGATTTGTTATAGTTTTGTGTATATCGCATTCTAAATACGTTTATGTCTTCAAACGAAGTAAAACATGAAACAAAGGCAACCTGAGTAAACACACAATACTGTTTTTATTTATTTGTTTATTTTTATTGAAGCAAAATTATTAGTATTAGTTATCCAACACATATCACCCGTGTGAAAAACGAACTGCCCTCGTAAACTTAAAATCCGGGTGTGCCACTTTTAGCAGCAATCACTGTATCCAAACGCTTCCGATAACTGGAGATCAGTCTTTCACTTACTTCTAGGACTAGGATTTACTCCAAAGCTTTGGATCGTTATCTTGCTGCAGAATCCAGTTTCAGTTGAGTTTCCACTTACAGACTGAAGACCGGACATTCTCCTTTAGGATTTTCTGCTAGAGAGCAGAATTCATGTTTCCCTCAATTATTGCAAGTTGCCCGGGCCCTGAAGCAGCAAAGCATCCCCACACCATCACACTTCCACCACCATGCTTGACCGTAGCTATGATGTTCTTTTTGTGGAATTCTCTATTTGGTTTACGCCAGATGTAACGGGATCCCTGTCTTCCAAACAGTTCCACTTTTGACTCATCAGTCAACAGAACATTCTCTCAAAAGGTTTTGAGGATCATCAATGTGTGGTTTGGTGAAATTCAGACGAACCTTAATGTTCTTCTGGGTTAGCCGTGTTTTCACCTCACCACTCTTCCATGGACGCCGTTTTTACCCAGTGTCTTTCTGATAGTGGAGTCATGAACAGTGACCTTTATTGATTTAAGAGAGGCCTGTATGTTGTCCTTGGCTCTTTTGTGACTTCCTGGATGAGTTGTCACTGTGCTCTTGGAGGAATTTGGAAAGTCGGCCACTTCTGGGAAGGTTCACTACTGTGCCGAGTTTTTCCATTTGGACCCTTTGTATTATCTTAGATTTTGTTTTAATTTCTGAAACAATTTCGCATGAGATATACACAGGAACACAAGAAATCAGGATGGGGCAAATACATTTTCATAGCATTGTATTCATTACTACTCATACTGATCATGTTTACAGCAATGCTAGCTAGCTGGCTAACATGAGCTGACGGGTTTCTGAGGGAATTTTTCCTCATAACCAGTAATCGTTAATGTTCAGAATCTAACGAGAGATAACGACGTGGCGTGACGTATTGCTTACGATAACTTCATAGGGTCTTGAGTAGAAAATGATAGAGTAGGGGTGGATGATATGGCAGAAAACAATTTACAACAAATATTTGATACATTACATTAAAAACAATATACATTTTTTTTAAAAAAATACAAATAATGTTTTGAAAGTGTTACAAGAGGCGAAAAAAGGTTAGTGTTGAATCCGGTATTTGTTACTCCAAGCAACAAAACTCAGAAAACAGTACTGTCAGTTTAATAAACAAAGCTGGCAGGACTGCGAGAGAGAGAAAGAGAGAGAGAAACAGTAAGGGAGAGAGTAAAGCCTTTTCACTTGTCCAAATAAGGCAGAGGCTCAAAAGACAAAAAAAAAGAGAGGAGGAAAATGCTGAAGCGGACACAACGAGACAAAAAAGGTTTGGACGTACCAGAGATTCTGAAACATACGCACAAACACTGCGCACAATACAATGCACGACAGGAAAAGATGAGGGAAAAGACCGAACACAGATAACGAAGGTTCACGTGCAGCGAAACAAAAACAAAATGGAACGCTGGCTTTCAGAAAGAAAAGGAAAAAAATCCCATGGAGGGATAAGAAGAAGATGAGAATAGAGATGCAGAGTAATAACCGAGGTCCTCCCTGCCCCCAGGAGACTTCGCTCTCTGCCCAGCCCAGTTCTCTGTGTATCAGCCTGCCTGGACACGATCCACAGAGAAACTGAACACGCCCGTTCTGATCATTACACACGCACATCAATGTGATCACAAATAAAGCCTTGTCTATTGATCTTAAAGTATCAATAATGGAATTGAATTCTATAGGTAAGGTGTTTTTATTGCACATTTGAGTATATTTGAGTATATTTGAGTATTCTCTGCATCAATCCATTCCGGCACACACATATTGCACCGTCGGGCCAAGAGAGCACCACATGCTTGGAAAATGTGAAGCTTGGCTGTATTTTGACAAGTCAGAAGAACAGAGATGCCGTTCGCCGTTCCTTTCTCTTTTCCTCAAGCTCAGAGGATAAGACGTTGAACTACTGTTCAGAAGGTTGTGAGTTCAAATCCCATGATGGCCAAGCTGCCACTGTTGGGTCCTCGAGCAATGCCTTTAACAATGTAAGTCAAACACCATCAAAAATAAGGGAAGCAGTTGAGTTCATTTCTACCACAATGCTGTTCAATTCTCTAATCTGATTGGTCCAAAAAGACGTTCGTTAAGTTCCTATAGCAGCTCTGACGATACTTCCAGAAACAAGACACATCCCAGGTTTATATTAATGGGCGCGTTCTACTATATTATTGGAAGAGCTTGTATGGCTGACACTCCACATAGGTGGATTAAAAACATCTGTAACCATTGATAAAAGCGAAAACGTTTTCAGAGAGGATGTGTTTATTTAAATAAAGTTGTAGCGCTACGTTTTCAGACATGGCAAAGTTTTGCTGTTTCTTTTTCTGTAACAGTACAAGCTGCAAGTAAGGTTGGTGATAAGTGGTAACAGGAACTAACTTGTTTTGCATTCAACGTGTCTCTGTAAATGGATGAATAAATAAATAAAAACCACAATGTGCTGTTCTAATGAAAAATTTATGAACAAATGAAAAATTAATAATTGGCAAATTGCTCTGGTAAGAGGAAAACAGTGTGAAAGGGTGTCCTCTAACAGTCTGTTCACAACGTACTAACCCTTCGTGGATTATTTTTCCGTAACAACACGCCCCCTTTACAACCAAATATGTATGCAAGAAGTATGTATGCGACACAGAAGCACACACAAACATGATCATTCCTCGAACACACATGCACACGTATGCACGCAAATCCGTCCAATTGACCGAGAGCGAAGAGACCAATGAAGAAAGTAGGCTAACGAAAGATGAGTTTTAATAGAGGGCATACACACTTATGCAAGCACACACACTCATGTATGTATGATATATGCCTCCTCCTCTAGGACCCGGACCACAGGCCTACCCTTTCTGGACTGATCAAAGTCCGCATGCATCCATGCGTCCGCAAGCTGTGGAAGTGTGTTTGCGCTCTCCTCTACTTTCAGGATGAGTACAGAGTGACAGTCCTCATCCTTGTACTGCATCCAGCATAACACAAAACACCACCCCTGCTTGACCCTCGCCCAAGCTTCCAAAATACTTCCCTCCCTCTCTCTCTCCCACACTCCAACTATCTCTGTTTCTGTTTTTTTCCCTATGTTATGGTCGCTTCTTCTACAGCGGAGGAATTCTGCCAATGTGGGTTGACTGGCATCTCGCTCTTTTAAAGAATATTGCCCCCTTAACCCTCCCATCCACTCAGAATCCTGACCTTATTTACTCTCTGCATAGAAAATCTCAGAAAAAAAGCCTCAGAAAAAGTCGCTTTGCTTATAAATGAGCCAAACTCTAAACTCATTTTTGGGTCAGTAACTTAAGTTATGTCAATATTTACATGGAGAAACTTCTCCATACTCAGAGCTGCACTAAGCAGATACTTAAGTGGATTTCCTGGGCTAAAATGACGTGTGCAGCTCACACCGTCAAGGCAGGTTTTATATGTAGCAGTGTGGGCTGCATGGCAAATCCCAGGTTTATATTAATGTGCACGTTCTAATATTTAACCATTTGTGTAGTAACGACTTGTATTTTACACGTGGACTTGTATGGCAGGCATAAATACATGTGTGTAATTGCTTGTTAATGCGATGTTGACTGTACATAAATGTTTATTTAGTAGTTATGCAAGGAGCCCCCAGTGTCCACAGTCAGAGTTATGTTCTGTGAAATGTCTTCAGAACTAAGGGTTTTGTGGTTTCTCTGTAACATCACACGTTGAATTTATGCCTTATTTACTTCAAGAGACATAAAAATAGGCTGGTGAAAGAATGGCTGTTTTTATCTGATATGACTTCAGTGATAAGTGTGGAGTAACACAAGACAGACCATTCTGTTATACTAAAACAATACGCACAGAGGGCGTGTAATGCGAAACAATGTGCAAGTGGAGTGCCGCCACTATATAGTGGAGTTTACCGATACCGATAACTAAGCTGAGCAGTACCTGATGATAGACGATTACTCAACCGGTACTCAATGAAATAATAACACTCAAAGTAAAAAACCTTATTACAAAAATAAACAGTACAGATTGTACCGTGAAAATGTACTATAATACAACTGCAAATATTAATATATATGAACTATTAATAAACATTAAAGTAAATAAAAGATACATATACAATATAAACCATAAAGAAACACTCCAAATAACAAATAAAAATAGAGATGTCCAAAATGAATCAAAAAACACTTCAAATAACACAACAAAATTTGTCAGTTTTATTTTGCCCTTTTTTAATCGGACCCTTCTTAGCCGCTCCCGCAACGGACTGTCAGTGTAGATTTTTTCCAATAACTGATAGTTCCAGCAATCTGTTATTGGTGCTGATTAATCTGAAAACCGATCAACCGGTCGACCTCTAGCCGCTACCCCCTGAAGTGCGTTATTTTTATTTTTTTCATTTTAGAACTGAACTGTCTGCAATGTGTTAGTCCACTTATATCACATCGATTTGCCAATGATTACATTGTTTAATCTATTACTGAATGCCACGTTGCATTTGAATTGTTCCTAGTTAAGATTTAATGTTGTGGAACATCCGAGAGACAAGATAGTTCCTGGTATCCTGTTATAACGTTTTCCAGGCCAAGGACCCCCAAACTGATGACGAGATGGATCGGGGACCCCCTAATTATATATATTGTATGAAATTGTGTTATATCAAACTGGTACCAAAACTTTCTCGACCCCCATGCAGTACCTCCACGGAACCCCTAGGGGTCGCGGACCCCCTGTTGAAGACCTCCGGTCTAGTGTGTGAATTTAGAAAGGTTGTATCCTCTCAAATGGAACACTAGCGGGTTATTTTATACTTACTGGAAGTAAAAGCCATTTGGCACATGACGGCAAACGCACGTAATGCGACGCCGCTAGTTTTAGCCTAATACCCAGAGTCAACGAAAATTACTTTCTTCAGTTTACTGTTTATGTCAACGTTACCCTTTATTCCTAAGAATAATCAGAGGGAGACATAATCATCAAGTGACAGCGGTAAAAAGTTTGCATAGTGTATAAATGTGTGTGCGATTTGTACCCCGTGATAGGTTGTCAACCCATGCATGGGGTCCCCTGCCTTGTCCCTGCCTTAACCCTGTATGGGATAAGCGGTATGGAAAAAGGATGGATGGATGCTAGTGTTGGCAATGTGCTGTGGCATAGGAGGAATAAAACCCTTCAACATGTGCTTTTATTGGAAAATAATCAACTTTGAGGTGATAAGTGCATCACATCACTACATCACATTGCTGTTCTTTACATAAAAAAGACATGTGGCACTGCACTTAATATGTTTCTCACTCAAGTTGATATCACAAAAGAAAAAAATTAACGTATGTTCAAGGTCAAAATCATGCAAAACTAAAATGTTTGGTTTTTTCTTCAAACTCCTCCTCAAATCGCAAGGAGCTGTAGAGCTCACTGTTACTGTAGATGCTCGACTCTACAATAACAGACATTTCTGGGAAATAAGAGCACTTGAGTAATGTAACAGAGATCAGGCAGAGAAAAGAACAAGAGAGTGGAGAGAAAATGGATAAAGGAGTGAGCGGATCAATAAACAGCCATTATCTGTGTATGTTCCCAATCCTCTGGGAAAACTGCCTCAGGGCAACGCTCCTTCAGAGTCGTACCAGACCGCACATCACTTCAGCCCTTTGAATTGTTACAGAGATCTGTTCATCGTTAAAGCTATAATCCTCACACTGAGATCCAATACGTGATCTAAGTGCGGAATAATTACGCTTAGACCAGGGGTATCGTTTTGGTTTTAGGACTGGGGAGAGTTAGGAAGTTGGAGCCAACCACTGCAGTCTCCCCAAACACACATGTTTAATGAATCTGAAAGCTGTTCAGTTCAATATTCGATGCATTTTAATGTATATTAACAGGATCTAACTAAGGCACACATTTCACTGTTTATCTGTTAACATGTGGCTCATGTCTAAATCATTCCATTTGATTCAGCCGGTGTTAGTGTTTGTCTTTATTGCCATTTGGCCTAAAGTGCCCTACTAGAATAACCTTAGAAGTGGGTGTAGTCCATCGATCCATATATCAGTGGTGTGCATTACTCCAGATGGATTTCTATTCATCGACCCAGATTATAATTATATAGGCTGGCTCCGAGGTCTACGTTTTCAAAGGCTGCATTTGATAATAAGAGTTTAAGATGAATTGCAAAGTCAGAATGCTGCCTTCCCCATAGGTTAATCCCATCCACCCAAAAAAAACCATTAGGCTCCATGATATAATGTAGTACCAGTGAGGATAATAGAACAAATATTCCATGGGGGGAACAACGAACAGTTGACTAATTTCGGGCACGACTCGTTGGTTTCCTGCCTTTGAGTACGTTGCCTGAGTTGGTAGTCGTTTTCTAAAGCTTCGGACACACCTTGTGTCTGTGTCTGTCATGACCGATAGTCATTACAGTCAAGCGTATTCACACGCATCATATCTAATTCATATGTATTGTATTCATGCGTATAATCTATCATTCACTCTACTCTCTTTATGTTCAAAGATCAAATCAGGAAAAGCGACAGATTTCCAATGTCTGCTTTTCCTTTTGTTCAGAAACTCTTCAGAAAGCCATGACTCACATTTGTGAATCGGACTTATTTTTAACTAATGCTCCTGAGTCAACCGAACGTGGAATTTTACACTGAAGGTAGTTTTTTCACATGCCATCTCCATTTCAGCCTCAGTGCTTCCTGAAAAGATGATACGAATATTGCATGAAAGGAACAGAGACAGAGAAACAGGCTTTCTGGAATTTTTTTTTTTCCTTTCCTATGTTCGAAGTCTCTGCACTGCTGTAAAGATTCACTGATCCAAATCTGAGCAGTTGGGCTGAACGTTTACGATACGAGCGCACAAATTGAAACGCGGTGTGTCGGGGGGGAAAGTTGGGAGAACATTGTAACTGGACTGATCTGGTCTTTGTAACATCTGCTGTTTGTTAAACATTCCTAATAACAAATGAGATTTTAAAGAGGGTTTAAACTGGCTGCAATGTATCCTATACTGAGGTGCACAAATTCCTGACTCAAGTTAGTAAAAGAGAAAGCAAAACTCTGGTACATTTAAAAATACAGCCTGAAATGTAGAACACGTTACAGTGGAAAAGTACAAGCTTCTAAAAATATTTAAAGTGTTATGGTAAATGTATACCAAATGGAAATCGGCTTAAGCAAACAACAGCTATGTCATCGTCTCTCAAATGTTAGCATGGATATTTTTATTTGAAGGCCTATTTATATTTTTCCCTATTTAATCCTTGCAATTTGGTGGGAACAAGCAGCTTGTCATATGTTAAATGTAAAACATAGAAGCTGATTTAATCCAGACATTGTGTACATCCTTATTAAGAACTCAGGCATAATTCCGGATTTAAGCGATATTTAGAAGTGTTGCATTATTTTACATTTATTCATTTAGCAGACGCTTTTATCCAAAGCGATTTACAAGTGCACACTCATACACCAATGGGTTCTAGCAACTTAGGGTTCAGTGTCTTGCCCAAGGACACTTCGGCATGGGATCACCCGGGCCGGGATTCGAACCACCAACCCCACGATTAGTGGATTAGTGGACAACCCGCTCTACCGACTGAGCCACAGCCGCCCTGTTCATATAACATTCAAATATCACAATAGTGATATCGTCCTATCACATCACTCAGCCCTTGTCTGGGTCCGGCTCTTTCGCTGTCACTTGGAGCTCTTTGTATCACTTTCTGTTCCTTGCGTTCACTAGCATTTCCATCCATGCCAGTTTGAAAGGTTAGAAAGAAGTCAGGGAATTGTGGAATGGGAAAAAAGGATTACATCATCCGGGACAGTATTCAGGCTTGTTGAAGAGAAAGAGACAGAACGAAAGTGTGTGAGCGAGCCAGAGGCAAGCGAAAGGGGTGAGATCAGACGGAAGCATAATAAATGGAACATGATATGAGGCAGAAATGGAGAGAATGCAGAGCTGCATGCAAGGTGCTAGCTTGCCATCGGGGGCAACTTAGGGTTCAGTGTCTTGCCCAAGGACACTTCGGCATGGGATCACCCGGGCCGGGATTCGAACCACCAACCCCACGATTAGTGGATTAGTGGACAACCCGCTCTACCGACTGAGCCACAGCCGCCCTGTTCATATAACATTCAAATATCACAATAGTGATATCGTCCTATCACATCACTCAGCCCTTGTCTGGGTCCGGCTCTTTCGCTGTCACTTGGAGCTCTTTGTATCACTTTCTGTTCCTTGCGTTCACTAGCATTTCCATCCATGCCAGTTTGAAAGGTTAGAAAGAAGTCAGGGAATTGTGGAATGGGAAAAAAGGATTACATCATCCGGGACAGTATTCAGGCTTGTTGAAGAGAAAGAGACAGAACGAAAGTGTGTGAGCGAGCCAGAGGCAAGCGAAAGGGGTGAGATCAGACGGAAGCATAATAAATGGAACATGATATGAGGCAGAAATGGAGAGAATGCAGAGCTGCATGCAAGGTGCTAGCTTGCCATCGGGGGCAACTTAGGGTTCAGTGTCTTGCCCAAGGACACTTCGGCATGGGATCACCCGGGCCGGGATTCGAACCACCAACCCCACGATTAGTGGATTAGTGGACAACCCGCTCTACCGACTGAGCCACAGCCGCCCTGTTCATATAACATTCAAATATCACAATAGTGATATCGTCCTATCACATCACTCAGCCCTTGTCTGGGTCCGGCTCTTTCGCTGTCACTTGGAGCTCTTTGTATCACTTTCTGTTCCTTGCGTTCACTAGCATTTCCATCCATGCCAGTTTGAAAGGTTAGAAAGAAGTCAGGGAATTGTGGAATGGGAAAAAAGGATTACATCATCCGGGACAGTATTCAGGCTTGTTGAAGAGAAAGAGACAGAACGAAAGTGTGTGAGCGAGCCAGAGGCAAGCGAAAGGGGTGAGATCAGACGGAAGCATAATAAATGGAACATGATATGAGGCAGAAATGGAGAGAATGCAGAGCTGCATGCAAGGTGCTAGCTTGCCATCGGGGGCAACTTAGGGTTCAGTGTCTTGCCCAAGGACACTTCGGCATGGGATCACCCGGGCCGGGATTCGAACCACCAACCCCACGATTAGTGGATTAGTGGACAACCCGCTCTACCGACTGAGCCACAGCCGCCCTGTTCATATAACATTCAAATATCACAATAGTGATATCGTCCTATCACATCACTCAGCCCTTGTCTGGGTCCGGCTCTTTCGCTGTCACTTGGAGCTCTTTGTATCACTTTCTGTTCCTTGCGTTCACTAGCATTTCCATCCATGCCAGTTTGAAAGGTTAGAAAGAAGTCAGGGAATTGTGGAATGGGAAAAAAGGATTACATCATCCGGGACAGTATTCAGGCTTGTTGAAGAGAAAGAGACAGAACGAAAGTGTGTGAGCGAGCCAGAGGCAAGCGAAAGGGGTGAGATCAGACGGAAGCATAATAAATGGAACATGATATGAGGCAGAAATGGAGAGAATGCAGAGCTGCATGCAAGGTGCTAGCTTGCCATCGGGGGCAACTTAGGGTTCAGTGTCTTGCCCAAGGACACTTCGGCATGGGATCACCCGGGCCGGGATTCGAACCACCAACCCCACGATTAGTGGATTAGTGGACAACCCGCTCTACCGACTGCGCCACAGCCGCCCTGTTATGCATGCAGGGTGGAGTTTGCCTAAATTCTGAACTTGTACTTAAGTGCATTTTTCTTGCACGATGTTGGTTTGATTGAGAAGCAATATTAAAATCAGAAAAACTTACAATTTACTTGGACTAACATCGGCAAATTAAAGGCACATTAGATAGGATTTCTAAAAAAAAAGCCCGCCTCATTTTTCCACCCGTATTCACAAAGCTCTGGCCTCAAAACTTAGTGATTCAACTCGAGTTAGCATTCTAACTAGAGTTCCCATTACCAAGGACTGTCATAACAACTTTCAAGCACACTCGGACATTCAACTGCTTGAAAGCCAGGTTACAACGCTATAAACATGCAGGATTCTCCTTGCAGCGATTGAAAGGATGTGGACGGGTGTTGGGGGCGTGTCTATAAAATGACTGACAAGAGGCCAATCTGTATACAAATAAACATTCCGGACTTAAAAAAGCTAGGTTTTCGATATGTGTAATACACTTGCTCTGGCTTAAACGTTTTTCTTTTTTCTTATAACTTCTACATAATTTTCTGCATTATTTGTACGAGTAGGGAATGAAAAATAGTGATAATGACTATTGCACCTTTAATTAGACAACTTTGTATACAACAGCCCTTGTCATTTTTGACAACGTCATTAAACCTTAGATTAGTTAGCAATATTAACTAGCTGCTTAAAGTTAGTCAACTTACGACCTTCGAAATTGTAGATTATAGACCTGTTTTAAAATGTAGAAAGTCAAATATCTGAAGTTGGAAATTCAAATTCAAATGGAAAGTGAAAAGAGGAAAATTATAGATAATTGAAATAATAGGTACTTGGGTATTTATGTGCAGTAACTTCACTACTTCCCACCTCTGAACCTACATAATTCTCATTACAATCAATTATATATACTAGCCCTCTTCCCAACCAGTTCCAACAGTCAAAACGTTGACACAGTGTCACTGCCTAAACCACAGTGTTGCATCAAAACAAGGCTGAATCATACTGTATTGTATCGATTCAAAATATACTAAATTATTGATCACATATTGAGATCTGTATAGTAAAAGGTCTCAAAGTTCTTTAGAGAACATCTACTTGCTGGTGCTTTAAAGAGCACAAAAATGGTTCTTCATAACAGTGTTACAAGGAATCATGTTATTATCAATTTCTCTAAAAAACTTAGCTACTGCTTTAAGGAACCAAAGTACGGATCTTAAGCGTGATGCCAGGAGAACCTTATCCAGTCCCACAAAGAACCTTATAGGGTTCACTTTAAGCTGATCTCTGAAGAACCAATAATGAAACATAAAGAACTTCTTTAATCGCCAAAGAACCATATACAGTGGTGTGAAAAAGTGTTTGCCCCCTTCCTCATTTCCTGTTCCTTTGCATGTTTGTCACACTTAAGTGTTTCGGAACATCAAACCAATTTAAACAATAGTCAAGGACAACACAAGTAAACACAAAATGCAATTTGTAAATGAAGGTGTTTATTATTAAAGGTGAAAAAAAATCCAAACCATCATGGCCCTGTGTGAAAAAGTGATTGCCCCCCTAAACCTAATAACTGGTTGGGCCACCCTTAGCAGCAACAACTGCAACCAAGCGTTTGCGATAACGTGCAATGAGGCTTTTACAGAGTCCTGCAGGAATTTTGGCCCACTCATTTTTGCAGAATTGTCCTAATTCAGTTACATTAGAGGGTTTTCAAGCA
>JAFFST010052297.1:22974-32974 GCA_022414735.1 Noturus placidus
AGAAATTGAACTCAGGTGTGGACAACCACAGTTATAGTATGTTTTAACAAGGGGGCAATCACTTTTTCACACAGGGCCATGATGGTTTGGATTTTTTTTTCACCTTTAATAATAAACACCTTCATTTACAAATTGCATTTTGTGTTTACTTGTGTTGTCCTTGACTATTGTTTAAATTGGTTTGATGTTCCGAAACACTTAAGTGTGACAAACATGCAAAGGAACAGGAAATGAGGAAGGGGGCAAACACTTTTTCACACCACTGTAGATGGTGTGAGTATAAGCTGTTTTACAGTGGGATGTGGTGAAATCTGACCAATTTGTTTTAATAGTCAGTATTTCAGCTACACACTGAGCATCATCTGATGCTGTGAAACTGTGAAAAACAGGGTGCTTGTGAAGATACAAACCCTGCAAGTGGGAAAACTTGAGTAGAGCAAAAGAGAATAAGCAAGAAAATATGAATTATGAGAGAGAGAGAGAGAGAGAGAGATGTATAAGAGGATCAGAGGATATATGCATGTATAAGCCTAACCTTTACCTCTGCCACTTATCTACCTGACCTTCCATAATATGCAAGATCTGACCTTTCACCTTTCAACTCTCACAGGTCACAGGCATGAAATATTTTAGCTAAAGTGGACCCCATAGACAACAGTGCACAGATCATCTTGAGTCAGGGCCAAACAGAGTTCAGTTATTACTCTCCCTGTGTACATTGTATGAAGCCGTTCCATCGTTTATTCCTTAATGATTGAACAATTGCTATTGCAGCCTGGTTATTATTTTATTCTGTTACAGAATATATTGCATGGCCATTAGTGTTAATCCATCCATCCATTTTTCATACTGCTAATCCTACACAAGGTTAATTAGAGTTAATGTGGAAGTCCAATGTAAAACCTCCTGCATATAGTTTTGGTTATGACCATAAGTACTGAACTAATTTAAACCAATATACAGCATAATAATGTACAATTTAAAGAATTTCCATGACTTTAATAATTTTTTTTATCATTTAAACCCTATGTTTAATCAAAAAATAGTACAACTACAACATATCAAATCTTGAAACTGAGAAATTGTATTGTTTTTTGAAATTTCTTTTTAATTTGATGTCAACACCATGTTTAAAAAAAAAAAAAAAAAAAAAAGTTGGGACAGGGGCATGTTTACCATTGTGTTTTGACACCTCTTCTTTTAAAAACGCTCTGTAAGCGTTTAGGAATTGAGGAGACCAGTTGATGTAGGTTTGCAAGTACAACATTCTTTCGTGCTATATATATTTCAGCTGTGCAACAGTTTGGGGCCTCCTTTGTCGTTTGTTTTGTTTCATAATGCGCCAAATGTTTTCAATGGGTGACAGGTCTGGACTGCGGTGCCATGCTGTTGTAATACGTGCAGAATGTGGTTTGGCATTGTCTTGCTGAAATAAGCAAGGCCTTTACCTGTATAAGACGTCATCAGAATGGCAGCATATGTTGCTCCAAATCGTTCCCCAGTAATGGTGCCTTCACAGTAGTTCATTTTGAATGAGTCTTTACTATTATATTCTATTGGCCCGGGGTTCGAGTCCTGCCTGGGCCATGTGTTTGCGGAGTTTGCATGTTCTCCCAGTGCATCAGGGGGTTTCTTCTGGGTACTCCGGTTTCCTCCCCCAGTCCAAAGACATGCATGGTAGGCTGATTGGTGTGTCTAAAGTGTCCGTAGTGTATGAATGGGTGTGTGAGTGTGTATGTGATTGTGCCCTGCCAGCGTGCCAGATGGACTGGCACCCTGTCCAGGGTGTACCCCGCCTTGTGCGTACAATGTTTACGATGCTTCCTGGGATAGGCTCCAGGTTCCCCTGTGACCCTGATAAAGGAGTAAGCGGTAAAAGATGGATGGATGGATGGATGGATGGATGGATGGATGGATGGATGGATGGACTTGAAAAACGATTCGTTCATTTTGCTGAACGAGATTCAAAGATCCAAGTCAGTAAAATGATCGAACTTCCTATCACTACTTCACTGATGTGCAAGTTACCCATGCCATGTGCACAAATGCTGGCTTTTGAATTGTGCTCTGATAACAAGCCGGATGGTCCCTCTGCTCTTCAGCCCAGAGGATGCGGTGTTCATGATTTCCAAAAAGAATTTCAAATTTTGATTCTTCAGACCACAGAACAGTTTTCCACTTTGCCTCAGTCCATTTTGACTGAGCAAGAGCCCAGAGAAGGTGGCAGAGTTTCTGGATCTTGTTTATATATGTTTTTTCTTTGCAGGGAGCATGGAGCATATCCCATGGAGCCTGGGGTACAGGCTGGGGGACACACCACAGGGCACAATTGCACACACATTCCCACACTATGTGCAATTTGGAAATGCCAATCAGCTTACAATGCATGTCTTTGGACTGGGGGAGGAAACCACCAAAACATGGGGAGAACATGCAAGCTTCAAGCATGGAGGGTGGAAACCGGATTTGAGCCCACAACCTCGGAAGTGAGAAGCAAATGTGCGATCCACTAAGCCACAGAGTCCACATATTTCTCAAAAAAAACAGTAACATTTTTTTATCTTCAACATTTGATATATTGTTTTTAATTAAACATAAAAATGATTTGCAAATCATTGCATTCTGTTTTTATTTACATTTTACAGTATCCCAATAATAATAATAATAATAATTTCTTTTCTACTGTATTTTATTCTGTTCTGTTCTATTCTGTTGTATTTTATGTACATGTCATTTTTCAGAAGAATCTGTTCAGGGAAATGTCAGTGTTTCTCCAAGTTCTATTTTTACTCTGCCACAACTGAAGGCATGAAACAAAGCTAAAAGAATATCAATAATAATACCCTAAACAGTTCATGCTGTGTGTGCTCTTTGCAGAGAGACACAAGTGTTTGATGTGGCTTTCATCTGTCCTGCATACAAATTCTTGATTTACTCCAGTAAAAAGCACACTATACTGATGAAGGAGAAATGGGCAAATTGTGGAGTATTTGGTTGTCATATTTATACAAACCACATTTATCTTCATGGGTTAATATACAGATAAATGAAATGGAACATGCAGAAAATGAATAATTATTGTAAGGGTTGTATATCATGTAAAGTTGTGATTAGATTCAGATGTATGCTGGCCACAATGTCATAAAATGTGGCTAGTGCTGACAAAATGCCAAGTGCTGATTTAGGATCAGTTCTTTATACCCGAACAGATATTTTCAATAGGCAGAAGCAGATGCTACATGAGCACTCTTAAGCTGCATTAACAGCACAACTTTTCAGCGTATTCTTGGTAAATTGACTTGACCAAGATGGGATGATTATGGTGCTGTTAGTAATTTTGCCAGCATATAGTACTTTAGCTGTGTTCAGAATGAAGAAACATTTTAAAAGAGAAGGTTAACCTGCCAACCTGTTTGTTTCCAAGTAGATTGCTAGCGAGCTACCTAGCTTGACAACCATAAACAGTAAACAGTACAAACACAAGTAAAGGATAGTTATACCATCTAATCCCACTTCCTGATTACTGACTGTGTACAAAAAAAAAATCACTATATAAATAATACTGTTATTTTATATTAGTTATTTTGTATAAGCAGTTGTCCAGGTGGATGATGCAAATTCAGTCCCTTGTCATCTTGATATTGAACTGCTGGAGCTCGCTCCTGGTGGGACTTCCCCTGCATGCCATAAAATTCCTGCAACTGATCCAGAATGCAGTTGCTTTAAATTTTCTTACAAAGCCAAGAATGGAACAGTTCCCACCTATACAAAGGCATTTGTAAAACCCCATTTGCACCACATTCTCTTCAAGCCACAAGCTCAATGAGATCCACCATCCCTTAAGATGGTGAGAGGAAAACATGCAACTGGTGGAATAAACTGTCTTCAAATGAATCCTGAAGCGCTACCTCTTCAATTAGCATTTCAATTTGCCAATCATCCATCCATCCATCCTTCTATCCATCCATCCAGTCATTCATCCATCCAGCCATCCATCCATCCATGCAATCATCCATTCATTCATCTATCCAGCCATCCATCCAATCATCTATCCATCCATCCACCCATCCAGTCATTCATCCATCCATCCAGTTATTCATCCATCCATCCAGTCATCCATTCATCCATCCATCCATCCATCCATCCATCCATCCATCCATCCATCCATCCATCCATCCATCCATCCACCCAATCATCCATTCATCCATCCAGTCATCCATCCATTCTTCCATCCAGCCATCCATCCACCCACCCATCCATCCAGTCATTCATCCATCCATCCATGCAATCATCCAATAATCCATCCATTCATCCATCCATTCATCCATCCAGCCATCCATCCAGCCATCCATCAAATTACCATCCAATTATCCATCCATCCAATTATCCATCCATCCATCCTGTGACTGTCTATCATAGCCCAGCATTGAGGAAAACCTGGAGCCTATCCTGGGAACACTGGGTGAGGAAGGAATATATCTTGGATTCCTTTGCACCTACGGTCAATTTATCATAGCCAATCCACCTACATCCATGTTTTGAGAGGTGGGAGGAAACCAGAGAACCCGAAGGAATGATGTGAAACTGTGCACAGACAGTAACCAGAGTTCAGGATTTATTGGAGGCCCAAGCACTTAAGTAAGCACTAAATCTACATATAAAAAGAAATGTTGACTTGTGCTTCATTTTTTTGTTGTGCACTAACTCTCATACTAACTCCTCTCTAACAACTCTGACAGATTTTTAACTTAATGGTATTCCTAGACCATGGCCTAGGATTTGTTATTCAATAGCATTTCTGTTAGTCGCTCTAGATAAGGGCATCTGCTAAATACCGCAAATTTAATTGCAATGAAAATTCCATTCAAAAGAAATTAACGGTGTTTGCAATATTTTGCTGACTGAGACTTCTTAATGGGGGATTTTTAAAGTATGTGGAATTCTTGCAAATCCTATTAGGCACAAAATAAATTAGAAAGCACATACAATCTCATTTTCATTACTATACCATGTGACTTAACAGCATTTGTTTTGATTTTAGCAAAAACAGAGACATTAACTGATCAAAGAAAGGAAAAGACGCAGAAATAGTGAGAGTCAGGCACAAAAGAGTAAGATGACAAGAACGAGAGAGAGAGAGAGAGAGAGAGAGAAAGAGAGAGAGAGAGAGAGAGAGAGAGAGAGAGAGTTCAGAACGATGGCTGGAAGAGGATATGTTCTTTTCCATCTGTAAAAAATACTGGAGACTGGGCCATATAAACCGTCCTGGTGGGATCACGGCTTCCTGCATTCTTCCTTTGTTCTTTTCTATCCGTTTTTCTTAACTCCACCTTCTCTTTTAAACTCTTGACAGGTATACAGTGACTCAGGCATTCTGCAAGAGGTAGGAAACGACAGGATGACGGACAGTTAGTATAAACTGAGCCAGTAACACATGCACTTCAAATACAAATACACTCTCCCCTATGGCTTTCCTAGATTATACACACACACACACACACACACACACACATACACACACACACACACACACACACACACACTCACACACACAGTGCCACGTGTCCTTTCAATAACCAAGTACAGGTGATGCTCTGAAACTTTTACAAAAAAATCCCTAAATGCCTTTCGATGGGGTTATAAGGTTATGGATGCAAGCAATGAATTATCAAAGCCTTTTTTCTTTCTCATTTTCTCTTCCTTGCAGACAAACACATATGGAGTTTGGCACAGACCTCACTTACATTCACGTGGCATGACTTGTCCACACACACTCATCATGACCTGGGCTTTCTTCCCCTGCAGACCTGAAGTGGCTGCTTATATGTCATAGTTCCTCTGAGCTGCAGTGCAAGCTGGGACGGGAGCTGACATCTGCTACACTGCAGATGTCCATGGGCTTACAAATCAATGTCACGTCACAGGGACTTAGCTTAGGTTTTAGATGGCATATAACCTGAATATTATATACAGATGCATATAAGGCCAGGAACAATCTGGAAGTGTTTTTAAAAAATCATTTCTAATCAGTTACTAATAAATAAAAATGGTGTCAGTGAATAAAATAAAGTAAAATAAACACTTTGAAGAATTTTTCTGCACATTTTGTGGATGGTCTATTGCTTATTCTAAAATCAAGTCCAGACATTGCTTTTCAGCATTTGCAACAGTTTCTGTACTGATGTTGCTTCATCATTGTCCAGTTTTGTCTTTTTAATTCAGTGTTGAATTTATGGCGAATGAGAGAATAATTGCATATGTGACACCATGAACATTTGACTGGAAAACAGTAAAAGGTCAATTTAAAACTTGCACATGTTTCTCAGCATGTCTATTTTAGCACCATCTGGCCCCGTGGTGGTCTTAAACCCAAACTGCTAATTTGATACACTTGCTGAAATACAATATAAAACTGCTGTCAGAATGAAAAACCTTACACCTCCAAAAAGGGTGACATTTTCACGGCATGAGGCAGATGTTCAGTAAGACAGCACGGTCGTGTTCTGGGTGACCAGGAGATGTAGAATGACATTGTTTTTGTGCTGAGCTTTTCTAAAGCAGGTAAGTGGATATGGCAGTGATGAGAGATCCTATGGTTACACTGCTGATTCAGCTTGTAAGCTCTTCAACCCACCAAGTATCCATGTCAGTACTTAAAAGTGCTCAGGTTTAATAGATAGGCCCTGTACACCCTAGTCAGGGCATGGGGTCTTGACATATGCAACCCTCTGTGGAGTTATGGACCTACTACTGGACCTCTAGTTCATCGTTCCTGCAGTGAGGCTCAAGAGCATCAACACCTGTACCACCATATGGAAAAGGGATCAGGTTTTATTAGCAAAGAGTCCACTACATTATATTCAAATACGGATGACATTTTGCCCCTTATGTTAAAGTTCACAAAAACTATATAACTATACAACCTATATAAATGGCAACCAAGCATTATAAACCCACTGCCTGTGAAAAGTTTTATTTTTTAATGTTCAGAATCATGTTTGCATTTCAGTGACCCCCAACACGTCAAAGCTGCACTGAGATTTGGAGAGGAAGGACGCACCATTTGGTAGAATGGAATGCCCAGAACAGTCCTCCAACCTTAACCCTATCAAACTAGATTGAAAGGTTTAAGAGTGAAGTCTAACCAGCTCTACAATCCACTGGGAATTCACACAGCATGCACACACCAGAGCATCTCTGAAGAACACCTGGAAAATCTCATTTCTTGTATGAAGTAAATGTGTGCAGCACATATAGCTGTTGTTATACACCCATTTGTTCCCAATTGGGCAATTCCTACCAACTAGGTGGTCCTACCCTACTGCCAATATTTACAAGTGTGTGAGTGCTGCCCCTGAAACACAAAGTCATTGCAACTTTTCAGACTGCTGCTCATGAACCAATATTGCAGAAGAATGGAGATGTTAACTGCTCTCCTCAGTATATATGGGTTAAGAGACTATCATTGCTCTGATCTACAGGCAGTGCTGGGTGAGTTACTTCAACAAAGTAATTTAATTGCTAATTACTCTGAAAAAGTAATTGCATTATTCATTACTAATTTCTTCTTAAAATCCATATCAACCATGACCACATAGACAATAGAAATGAAGCTCGTCTTTTAACTCTTTAAATTTGAGCCAAACATGAAATAGTTTAGCCTATTAATCACAGCTTCATTGAACCATTTTTAATACAAATATGTTATAATCTCTCAAAATGAAGAGCTACTACTTCAGATTTTAAATTCAATATTGTTTTAAACAGAATTGTTGAAAGTCTATACAGCATGTAATGCAAGTATGTCATAAGTAACTGTAATTAAATTACTTTAAAATGAAGAGTAATCCCTTATTTGACTTTTTTCCCCCAGATGAAAAGTAAATTATTTACACTAATGTGTTACTTGGTAACAAGTTACACCCAATATTGTCTACAGGATAGATCTACCTGCAGTTGAACTACCTACCAGTGGTTCCAGGATAGGCTCTGGATGTCCCCAGGACTGCCAATATTAGGTAAATGTAGATATAATGTTAACAGACCTACCAGATGAGATCAGTGAAGAGACTATGGGGAAACTACAGGACTTAAGCAGATCATGTAAGCTAGTGTGAACATATTGATCCAGCAATAACACATTGTTTTTTTTTTTTAAGATTAAAACAATCCTCAAGAGTTCTTTTGACAGCTCTATTTGGGACCCTCTCAAGATATTGTAGTAGGAATCTACATAGAACAATCCCAAAGTGACAAACCAAAGAACCCTTTAATTAATATATCTTTTATAAGAGTGTACTCCATATTCTATGATGAACTAAACCACTCCCACTGATTACAGACATCCATTAGCAGGTCAATCTAATCAGTTAAACTGGCTCATAAAAACTTTTTGATGAGTCAAACATGTGCAACTTTCAGTCTTGTCAAGTTTGTCCACAATAATCATTGTTTCTATTGTTTAAAAACACCTACTAAAACCACTTTTCCCTTCCTATGGCGTAATTCTAGGCATGGCAGGAATGTCTACAGCAGCTTTTTCTTTATGCTCACAGGGCTCACACTTAAAAGATCATGTAACACAGTAATATATCAGGGTCCAAAATTCTGAGACCACTTTTTTTTCTCCTCATTTAAAAGTAGAAATAAATAGAAAGTTTGAGAATGTTTTTTAAATATAAAAAAGGATATATATATTCCTTACAATACAAATACTAAACAAGGAGCCACCTAACTAATAAGAACATTAACAATAAACACATGGAAGACAGTGCTTCACAGGTATGTGAACAAAGTCAAGACCAGATAAACAAGCACAGACTCAAAGCTTGGTAACACCAGAAAATAGACTCGACTGAGCACATACTTCACATTGTGTTGTGTGTGTGTGAGAGTCTCTTATATTGTGTGGTGTGATTGGGAACAGGTGTCTCTAATTAGTACTCCGGAGAAGGTGAACATGTTTGTGTGAGTGTATGAGAAGTGTAGTTGTCTTTGGCCATGTTTGCAGTTAGTGGAGTATTCTGGGAAATGGAGTCACTGGCTTTTAATTTAATGTAAGCAAATTTATGAGATTTGACCATGTTAACTGCTTGGCAGAAAAGGTCATGTTTTTCTTGAATCTTATCCATGCCATTAAAGAATGTGTTCAGATGGCACTCCAAAGGATTTGATATAACATGAATATTCAGGTTTAACAACCTAATGGAGTCCAGGCCAGTTCAAATGCACTGTCATTATAGCAAAAGCAGGACATACCAAATAGTAAGAAATTCTGAAATTCATTTCTAACTCTGGTTACTGCTGACGATATACTGTAATTAAATAAAATGAACAAAGTATTACATTTTCTAAATTAAATGTATAGACGCATTAACATATGCATGCAATGTATAAATGTGTAATGGTTAATTAATACTAGCTAAAGAGGCAGGAATTGGATTTATTGATAGCTTCAAAAATCAATTAGGAAGAGCTTTGAAGGTGCAAAGTATACGATCAGTTGCCTTTTGTGTCTGTCATTACAAAGCCTTGAAACCATGTTTGTTTATCTTATTGTGACTTTTTTCACGTTCGTGACCTTGTCTCTTTGCCTTGCCTGGTTTGGACTGTTTTCCTGATCAATTGACCCTTGCCTGTCTATGTGTATTGATTTCTGCCAGATCCTTTGGACGTATTTTATTAAACTGCCATACCTGCACTTGCTTCCATGTGTGCCTCTTTTACATGACAATCCTACAGGATCCTGATGAGTAGACCCCAGCCCTGACTTCTAATTACACATTCTCCATAGTCAAATTCTGCTTCAAATTCAGTATAATAGGTCCACTTGCAGGAGGCTTACCCTGGATTTTGCTGATCCTGGGTTTTCTCTGACCTTTAATATCTTCATTTATTTTTTCCTTTATTGAAAACAATACATATCTTCACACACACACACACACACACACACACACACACACACACACACACACACCCTGTATCTAACCCTGTCTTAAGA
>JAFFST010052297.1:48567-67433 GCA_022414735.1 Noturus placidus
ATCATTTTTTTTTTTTACTTTTTTTGTTTAATTGGGTTCTCTTGTCTACTATTAGGACTTATTTGAAAATCTGATGATGCTTTAGGTCATATTTATGCAAGAATTATACAGATTTCAGAGTCACACTCATAAGTAATTTGTCAATCCCAATCGCTCTATCAGTATAGCCAAAATACAGCTTCTTCTGTTTCTTAGACTAACTACCTGGTGGATATAATAGTGTTATCATGTTGTCTTGGAATTAAGGCGATTACCAGACAACACTTTTGGAAGTTCTACTCAAAGCTGTTCACCCAGTGAGCACTCACTGATCAAACATGCTAATGGATATCCAACACTGGGCCAGCATGGCTTTATAGAAAGCTTGTATAGAAAACTGTAACTTTGGCCACATCAATAACCTTTTTATGAATCTTTAAAACATCTTTGTGCGCACTTGGGCATCTCCTCAGTAGTTAAACTTTTCTATGGCACTCATTTATTAGGATGAGCATGAGGACATTCAAAACATGAAAATAAATGAGCTATAAATAGATAGTGTATGTACAGAGTTAAACGGAGTCAATTCCTGACATTACACTCTCCACTGCATTTAAGTGTCTTGAAGTCATTGCCATATTTTCCGTCATGTTAGTTTGTAATGAGATGTTACACAGTGTTATGTCCAAACACTGTCAGAAAATTCCGGCTGCCCAAGTGGTAATTATAAGTTATGACACGAACACGTGGACATTTTTCAAGATTGTAATTACTGTAATCCTGGCATAATGTGCTATACTTATCATAGAACTCAGTGGAAATGGTGTTGTTGTGAGTCACTTTTTCTATAGCAGCACAGGCAACACGTGCTATACAAAAGTGCTCCATACAGTGCTAGTGTGAATGGGGGGCCAGCCCATCGCATGGCACAATCGGGCACACATTCACACACTATGGCCAAATAGGAAATGATAATCAGCCTATAATGCATAGACTGAGGGAGGAAATCCCCGAAGCACGAAGCACGGGAGAACATGAAAACTCCGTGCACACAGGCGAAGGCAGGCACCTGTAGTCTTTTTAGTGAAATTTAGGTTAACCATTCAGTTTGTATGGTAATTTAATTCAAGCCTATATGGTAATATATCTTTCGTGTGTGAAGTGGAAATTTTTGTAACAACAATTTTTTAAAAATATGATTTTAGCTAATTTTATTCAAATATAACAACCACAGGAAATCAGAATTTATATTAAAACTTAAAACACTAGGATGCACTGAACCTATGAGCATATCAGTTTCAGTGGCAACAATTCACAAAGCAAACTTAATATAGGAAGCCATAAACAAGGCTTCCTTTAAGGCCTCTTCTAACTTTCTGCATACATAATAATAAAGTTTGCACTTCCTAAAAAAGTTTGAAGACCTGCTGTAGTAATTAGTAACACCATGATGCTCATATCCTTCCAACACATTTGATACTGTTTTATTTGATTAGAGTAAGGATTTATAAAGCACTATTTTGCTTCACCCAGAAGACGATGGGATCCCTTTTGGGTTCCCTTTTTATATCCAGATTTCCTTAAAGCTGCTTTGTTACAATGTTAATTATTAGAAATGACATTATAAATAAAATTGAACTGAATTGTAATGTGTTGGTTCCACTTTGAGCTGCTATAACAGCTTTACTGTGGCTTGGCATAGATTCTATAAGTTTCTCAAACTGTACTGGAGTGATGAACATCATTCTTCCAAAAGATATTCCCAGAGGAGATGTTTTCTGATGATGATGAAGAGCGCTGTCTAACACATTGCTCAAAAATCTGCCATAGTTGTTTAATTGGTTGAAATCTGATGGTTGTGAGGGCCATAACATGAGGATTGAAATGTTTCATCAGTTAGATCCCTTAGTCTAGATTAGTCTCAGTTAGAGATTTCCCTCTAAGGAAATGAGTAGATCCAAACCATGACAGCAAAATTCTATACAGAGCACAACAGAGCTGTTTCCTTTAACTTACCACACTTCTGAATATGTATGCAACTGATATGACTGTAATATTCTATATAAACACAAATTTACACACACATACATATATATATATATATATATATTGTGTGTGTGAGACAGATATGGAAAGCAATATAAATGGCAATCGTGGCATTTTGAAAGGTGATGCAATTTAATATTACATAAAATTTGCTTTTATATATATATATATATATATATATATATATATATATATATATATATAAACAAACTTATTTTCACATGCATAGACACATACACACATGCCTTGTCCTCATGCAATTATAAGCAGATACTGAAAAATGTATCTGTCCACTCTGTCTCGCTCTCTCTCTCTGTTCCCTAAGCAGACACTCAATGTTCCCTAAGCAGATATCATTATTGGCACATTTAACTTGTCTAAAGACTGAACAAAACCTTCTCCCAGTTGTGCTTGAGTCTGTGTTTACAGTCACACTTTGTACTCACCTAATGAAGTGGAAATGAAGGTGTTCAGTACAGCAGCTCTTTCACACCAACAAGGTTTTACAGTCTGGAACCCCAGCTGATTGGTAATGGTGAGAATTTGGCAAAAGCACGTTTATTTAATGAGGCATTTAAAGACAGGTGAGAGATAAAACTGGGACAAGAGATGCTTGCCTGTTACATATTTTATCCATGTGAGAGAATAAGATATGGAGAGTTTTCTTTAATTTCCATTAAACACTTAATCCTTGCCAGGTGCTATGAATCCTAAGTCTATTCAAGGATCACTGGGCTTGATGCAGGACCACACCCCGGATGAGATGTTAGTCCAATGCAGAGTGCCATGCATACATAGTTACACCTAGATTATAAGAAACCAATTTTAAATATGTGTAATGCTTAACACAAAAGGTCCTATTTATCATTTATCAGAACATCACAGTAGTTTATTGTTTTTTACTTTCCCAGCATGATGTCAAAAAGTTAGACCTGGCCAGGACAGATTAAACTATTCTCAAAATCCCAGCTTTCTCTAAAATTTCTAAAGTAATTTCACATAAATATAGGTGCAGGCAGTATCAAATGATCACTGGATAATTAAGGGTTCTTAGCGACCAAAAGATTTTCCTTTCTGCTAGGGAAACACTCTGTTGTAGGGTTCTACATAGAGCAGGGGTGTCTAATCTTATCGACAAAGGGCCGGTGTGGGTGCAGGTTTTCATTCGAACCAAGCAGGAGCCACACCTGATTCCACCTGTTTAATCAGTTGATCTTGGTTTTCAATAGACTCAGGTGTGGCTTCTTCTCGGTTAGAATGAAAACGTAGAAAGATGGATACCCCTGAAGTAGAAAGATGGATACCCCTGAAGTAGAAAGATGACGTAGATTTAATGTTTGCCCCAGAGTGACTTCAGAGTACTTAAAAACTAACCAATTATATTGTTACTCACACTAGCAGATTAGCAAAATGGTAAATGGCACACTTATCCAAAGCGCTTTACACTGTCTCATTCACCCATTCACACACACCAATGGTAGCAGAGCTGCCATGCAAGGCGCTAACTTGCCATCAGGAGCAACATTGGGTTCAGTGTCTTGCCCAAGGACACTTTGGCATGTGGAGTCATGTGGGCCGGGAATCGAACCGCCAACCCTATTACACTATTAGTGGACAACCCGCTCTACCGCCTGAGCCACAGCCGCCCATTAGCAGATAAAAAAATATATATTTTCTTTCTAACATTTTTACATCTTACCTCATATCCCTGTTAATTTTTTTTTGTAATTTGTTTCAGAAATACTTTAATTGGATTTTATTATTATTGTTTTTTTTAAAGGTAATGATTGTGATTGCAAGTAAACTTGCCCAAGTGCATGTAATTGCAAACAACTGTAATTGCAAGCTTTTAAAATGCTTTTGGTTAAATTACTTTGCCATCTACATCCTTCTGGTTCATGTTACGCTAGGTCATAGGCCAAAAGTCAGTCCATTAACTCTACTCATGAGAGCAATCTACTGCAATCAAAATAATAAAGGCAATTAACACACCATTTTACAATGTACACTCATTAACAGGACTTGTTTAAATGTCTGTATGTGCTGTTAATGTCACTGTCCTGGCAGTGCGGTGGGAAACAAACCAGCATTTTAGAATATATAGTTCTAGCATTATTTTTATTTGGATAGGAAGCCAAATTTCTACATTTCTTTGAGCATGAAGTTTTGAACACAAGTGTGAGCACAAGTAGAACACAAGTAGAGTTCTTGCACTATAAAAGCATGCTATGTGTCATATGTAGGTCAGAGTGATAAAGTGAACGCTGGTTTGTAGAGCTGAGAGTGCTGATCTGTCAGAGCCTGAAAACTGTAAGATGTTGTAGCGACCCATTCATAATTAATGAAAGAGAGAGGGATACATGAATGAAATAGATGGGTTGGATGTGTTGTTAGCTGACCAGACAGTTTTGTAGCACACTCGAGCCTAGTTTTCCTTGTCCATATGTGAAGCAATCAGACAGACCAGTTTGAGCTCAGCTTTAATTGGTCAGCACTAACTGTGAATATGTTTATGTGAGTGTGGGCAAAGTCTTCTCCCACTAGCATGGTTCGAGGGCAGCTGGCATTGTATTTGCACCACAAGTCGGGCTTTCAATATTGTAGCTATGTGTGGCACATGATGAAAGGGGATATTTGTTGTCCATATCATTCCACACACCCCCTCTCTTGTGTAGCAGCTTGCAGCCTTCTGCTGCAAGGCATGTACAGATGTTTGGATGTAATGGCTACCATCAGTGTGTTGCCCTGGTTATTCAGTGTAAATAGGCCCTTCCGGATGTCTCATGTCGATGTGACACATTTTAAACCTCGGGGTAAAAATAGAATTTTGCTAACAAACTGCCTGGTTGTGTTTGTGCTTTTTGCATGTGTGATGTTGGTTCATAATAGCCTCCATTCACAAGCCATGGGATCATTTAGACAGCCTGTATCAGTGAAATGAATACCGGGGAAGGCCTGTTTCAAATAAGAATCAGGCATTTTTCCCCCTAATCAAACAAAATCAACGAAGGGGTTTATTTGTTTGCATGGTGCAGTTTCTCTGCGAGACCCAATCCGGGACCTGGCAAGGCATATTAAAAATAGCTTTTTCTCTATAACAAATGGTTTAATTAACGGTTAAAAGAGCATTCTGCATATAACAGTTACTGTGTTGTTTGGAGTGTTATGTACGATTCTGTTGCACCAAATCTCATTGTTGTGTTTTTGTCCACCACTGTCCTGGTACTACAATACCCACAAACTGAGGCAATGGTAGAGGATATGCGCACAAAACAAACATTTGCTTAGTTATATATAAGGTATGAGAGCATTGCATGCTAATTCTTCCTACCTAGGGTGAATTTGTCAATGGATGTAGTTCAATCATGTTTTCTGATATAATTCAATGTGCCTATACAGTCAACAACTGATCAAACAAGAGCAAACCCAATTGTGCAAGTAGTTCTAGCGGTTCATTAGCTAGCCAAGGAACATATACTAAGTAATAGTACAGAGTGAATGAGGATATGAATACTGTGGTATTAGAATAGTGGGTTTTCTTGGGAGTCGGGTGTCAGAATCAAAATCAGAAGTGGAGAGTGTTTATTTGGCGGCTGAAATTATGCTTATGCTTAGAATATCAAAACTCCATCACTATCCACCATTCATTCATTCATTCATACATTAATTAATTAATTCATTCATTCATTCATTCATTTATTCATCTATCATAAGGAAGCACTTTATCCTGATCAGGGTCATGGTAGATCAGGAGTCTATTTCAGGAACACTGGACATGAGGAAGGAATACACGCTGAATAGTACGCCAGTCCATTGAAGGGGACCTAGGTGTAAATTAGCAAAACTCCTCATAGACAGTAAGCCATGCTCAGGATTGCCACTGTACCAGCCTTCCAACCTGTACTACCCAGCATGTATTACAGACATGTGCCATCCAACTATAAGGAAATCCCTTCTGCAGTCAACTAATCCGTATGTCTTGGAAGAAGATATATTTTTTCTTCATTGAAGACATAACAATTGTTTTAGGGAGGTTGTAGCTCAGCGGTTAAGACGTTGGACTTGTGACTGGAAGAGAGATTGTGCGTTCAAATCCCAGCACTGACAAGCTGCCACTGTTCGGCCTTAACACTCAACTGCTCAGTTGTATAAATGAGAGAATTGTAAGTAGCTCTGGATAAGGGCATCCTCCAAATGCTGTAATGTAATGTTTTACAAAATGTTAATGAGCTAAGACCAACTGAGCCAGGCTGACCTTCCCAATTTGATTGTAAATGGTGCACTAATATAGCGCTTTTATCCAAAGCGCTTTACACTGTGTCTCATTATCCCATTCACACACACACACACACACACCAATGATAGCTAGCAGAAATGCCATGCAAGGTGCTAGCTTGCCATTGGGGGCAACTTAGGGTTCAGTGTCTTGCCCAAGGACACTTCGGCATGTGGGGTCATCCGGGCCGGGAATCGAACCGTCAACCCTACGATTAGTCGACAACCCGCTGTACCAACTGAGCCACAGCCACCCTCGAAATAGTCCATCAAAATGGACTTTCCCCATTCAGCTTTATCATGAGGAGTTATTTATTTATTTTTCCAGCATTAAAACTAGAAAAAAAAAAACTTACTGTAGGAGGTGAGTAGACATGTTCACGCCAAATGTACTGAGAGTTACTGAAAGCATTTATTCATGTTTCAGTTTAACATGGCAGCTGGCTATTTTTTTTGTTTGTTTTTACATTGTGTAATTCTGCAGCAGTCAGTATCTCATGACTTAGTCCTCGAAGTCAGTTGTGAAATCAGTTTTTACTTGGCTGAATTACAAATGTCTTGAGGGTGCCAATTTTAGTACAGGAAAAAAAAACACCAAAGTTTCACTCCAGTTTCACTCCACAATGATGAAATGCTTTTCAGGAGTAATGTCAAAGCCAGAGAGATATACAGAGAAAAATGTACCGGTAGCTATGAATTACATGTACAAGGGTGTGTGTGTGTTTTGGGTGGAGGAGATTGGTGGTTCTGGGACTTTGCTCTAGGTGTTTTCACATCAGAAGTATTCACCTGCTAATATCCAAACTGACTACCAACTTTGCATGAACAACTACTCTGTTTAACTATGATCATTAATCAAAAACACTTTCTCTGTTGCAACCATACAGACAAAAAAAAATAAACCACCCAAACAAACAGGAGACAGGCGTGGTTCTGAGTGTGTGTTTACCAGTTCTGCTTCTGGAGTCCACCTGCACTGCACATTGTAGCATTTTTCCTTTCTAACATACCTGACTCGTTTATGAACAAGGCTGTGGGTGTGTTTGGGCAAGGGAAGCATTTGCAGTGCATCAAGACATGACTTGGAGAAACACATGGGTTTGTGCAAGATGCTAGGTAACAAGTGTAGGTTCCAGTGACCCTTTAAAACCCCAAAACAAGCCTAATGGTCAATCTTACTCTCCCAAAATTCAATTTAATTCAATTTGAGGCATATAGTGCATTAACAATAGACATTGTTCCAAAGCAGCTTTACAGAAATTAGATTGAGAAGATTTATATTCCTAATGAGTGAGCCAGAGATGACAGTGGACAGGAAAACTCCCAGAGGACAACTATGAGAAAAAGCAGACATAAAAGGGAACCCATCCTGTTCTGGATGATACAGAATAATGGGATTATAAATTGGCATTAAAATGATCATTGCACTTATACTGTTTTATACTATAAAGTCAAACAGTACTAATTTAATTGAAGAATCTTTAGTGTGAGTGTGCGATTGTGTCCTGCAATGGGTTGGCACCCCATCACAGGGTGGCCCCCGCCTTGCACCCCTGACATAGGCTCAAGGCTCCCCCGTTATATATTGTTATATTTGAATCATAACGATAAGCCACAAATATAGTAAACTACACATTTACAGTTTAACTTAAATAAATAAAAAAAAAGAGTTATTTGGATTACAAAACGATATACAAAGACTACCTTAAAAAAATGCATGTCAAAATAAGACCAATTACACAGGACCTGGCAACCCTGCTGCATGCCTCAAAGTGAGTTACCTAAAAAAGTATTCTTCCCCTAGACCATTACATATTCCCCCTGCAAAATCCTCTTTACTCATTGACATACACTTTGTGAATAATTTATTGACTTTCTAATTATATCTGAAAATAATGCTGCAAGAATATGCAATATTAATGCTGTATTTTTGGAAGACCATACCAAACCTCCGTTTGGTGAAAAACAAACTGGCATTGTGGCTACTTTACACAATCTCTAGCTTCATTTTAGCAGTCCTTTTTATGTCACCAATATATTTTTGCTAAGTTGGTGAAGTGTTTCATGCTAGAAAGCTAGCTAATTAATTTATCCTTAGCTAGCTAACACAGCTAACTTAGGTATCATGAGCAATCAAAAACAATAGTAATCTAACAAATGTTTGCTAGCTGTATGTAACATTTGATTACAGGATATTTCTCAAATCATTAAATAAAAACTTTTTTTCAAAAGTTAATTGATTAATGTCAATTCCTTTCTATTAAGTGGAGTTAATGCCAGCATCCGCACATTATTTCTCTCAATTTTTTTTTCTGATATACACTAAGATAAAGGGAAAAAATATGTTCCACACTAACATTCATTTTCAATTGAATGTCTGATTTTTTGCTGTTTTGTTTTTTTGTTTGTTTGTTTGTTTTTGCACAGGAGTAGAGTTTAATAGACTTAATTATATTGATAATTCTTGAATCTGGTTGGTCAGAAGGTGTTGGTCAGCAGCTCTGACAGTAGTTGAAGCTGCAAGGCAAATCATTATTATTACAGTATCTCACAATAGTGAGTACACCCTTCACATTTGTGTAAATATTTGATGATATCTTTTCATGTGACAACATTGAAGAAATGACACTTTGCTACAATGTAAAGTAGTGAGTGTACAGCTTGTGTAACAGTGTAAATTTACTGTCCACTCAAAATAACTCAACACACAGACATTAATGTCTAAACCGCTGGCAACAAAAGTGAGTACACCCCTAAGTGAAAATGTCCAAATTGGGCCCAGAGTGTTTATATTTTGTGTGGCCACCATTATTTTACAGAACGGCCTTAACCCTCTTGGGCATGGAGTTCACCAGAGCTTCACAGGTTGCCACTGGAGTCCTCTTCCACTCCACCATGACAATATCATGGAGATCGTGGATGTTAGAGACCTTGTGCTCCTCCACCTTCTGTTTGAGGATTCCCCACAGATGCTCAATAGGGTTTAGTTCATCACCTTCACCCTCAGCTTCTTTAGCAAGGCAGTGGTTGTCCTGGAGGTGTGTTTGGGGTCGTTATCATGCAGGAATACTGCCCTGCGGCCCAGTCTCCGAAGGGAGGTGATCATTCTCTGCTCCAGTAAGTCAGAGTACATGTTGGCATTCATGGTTCCCTCAATGAACTGTAGCTCCCCAGTGCCGGCAGCACTCATGCAGCCCCAGACAATGACACTCCCACCACCATGCTTGACTGAAGGCAAGACACACTTGTCTTTGTACTCCTCACCTGGTTGCTGCCAAACACGCTTGACACCAACTGAACCAAATAAATTTATCTTGGTCTCCTCAGACCACAGGACATGGTTACAGTAATCCATGTCCTTAGTCTGCTTGTCTTCAGCAAACTGCTTGCAGGCTTTCTTGTGCATCATCTTTAGAAGAGGCTTCCTTCTGGGACAACAGCCATGCAGACCAATTTGATTCAGTGTGCAGCGTATGGTCTGAGCCCTGCCAGGCTGACCCCACACCACCTTCAACCTCTGCAGCAATGCTGGCAGCACTCGCACGTCTATTTCCCAAAGACAACCTCTGGATATGACGCTGAACACGTGCACTCAACTTCTTTGGTCGACCATTGCGAGGCCTGTTCTGAGTGGAACCTGTCCTGTTAAACCGCTGTATGGTCTTGGCCACCGTGCTGCAGCTCAGTGTCAGGGTCTTGGCAATCTTCTTATAGACTAGGCCATCTTAATGTAGAGCAACAATTCTTTTTTCAGATCCTCAGAGAGTTCTTTGCCATGAGGTGCCATGTTGAACCTCCAGTGACCAGTATGAGGGAGTGTGAGAGCGATGACACCAAATTTAACACACCTGCTCCCCATTCACACCTGAGACCTTGTAACACTAACAAGTCACATGACACCGGGGAGGGAAAATGGCTGATTGGGCCCAGTTTGGACATTTTCACTTAGGGGTGTACTCACTTTTGTTGCCAGTGGTTTAGACATTAATGTCTGTGTGTTGAGTTATTTTGAGGGGACAGCAAATTTACACTGTTACACAAGCTGTACACTCACTACTTTACATTGTAGCAAAGTGTCATTTCTTCAGTGTTGTCACATGAAAAGATATAATCAAATATTTACACAAATGTGAGGGATGTACTCACTTTTGTGAGATACTGTATAAACATTATATACTGTTTATATAGTCATAGCTACATCACTTGAACGACTTGTGTGATGGACAATCCCCAGTAATCTAAGCCTAATAATAAACAATAAAAAAAGTGTTATTATGTAACAAAGAAAATGGTATAATCATTGATAAGTTTGTGAAGATGTCTCGAGTGTTGGCTCTTTGTAACAGTCAGTAAATTTTCCTCCACAGGCGACTTTCAGGTTTCTGTGTAACAGACCAAGCTGCATTTTTTTTGTCTTATTAACATCAAGAGAAACAAATGAGAGAGGCTGGTGTGGAATGATTGAGTGTATAGCTGTTATAGCATAGGTGATAACAGGGACTAACTTGTCTTAAGGACATCCCAAAGCATTACATGTAACAATAAATGGATTAAATTTAAACCTTGACGTTTTTTGATGAATAAATTAATGATTGGTATTGGCAGTGGTATAAGAGGAGCAACACACTTCAACACTCTTACAGTGAAATAATGACGTTTGTATTGGTCCCCCGTCGTTTATAATTTTCCTACAAGAGCACGCCTTGTAGAGTTTTACTTCTTATGTATTTCTAAGTGAAGTGTGGTAAACTTGTTGATTATCGGAGTGTGTCAGTGTATTCAAGATCGTAAAGTGCTTAATGCAGTGCAACTGTACTTCACTCGGAGTTTTTAAATAATGCAGTGCAACTGTACTTCACTCTCAGTCCTTGTGTCTATACACAAAGATCGATCCTTTAATGAAATAAACAAAAGCACTGTCCGCACAAACACACACAGAAAATCAGATCAATGTAGGCGACCTTTCCAGCGACTCCCAGTAAACGCTATTATCCACATTACTCCTCTTCCATCTTTTCTGACATTTTCTCCTCTGCCCCCCCCCCCACCCACTCTCAGTTCATCCTCTTGTGTTTCCTCTCCAGTTTCAACGTGTTCTCGTCTTGCCATCATCATCATCCATCTCTCTTTCCATTTCCTTCCTTCCTGTCTGACCTCTCCTCAGGAAGTCTTTAAAAGCTTATTTGCTTATTTATTCATTGACTTAATTTTGTTGTTTTTCACTTATGATTCTTTCTTTCTTTCACTCAAATTTCTCTCTCGCTCTTTCTCTCTCTCTCCCTCGCTCTCTCAAGTTCACTCAATTTAATTCTTTCACGTTTCTGGAAGCACAGTAGTTCCATATTTCCACCATGAATTGCACTTTGTTATAGTTATTCATTCATTTATCCATCTTTCAATTACACCTCTTTCTTTGTTTGTATGCCATTTCTTCTTTCTTTCTTTCTTTCTTTCTTTCTTTCTTTCTTTCTTTCTTTCTTTCTTTCTCAAACTCAAATGTTGACTTTGATTTCTTTATTACTGTTTACTCTCATTATGGTATTTATTTATTTTTAAAGGTAGAAACATTTAATTTAATTATTTTGTAGGCATTTTTGGTCTACAGCATTTCTTTGCATGTGCCTAAAACTTTTGCACAGTACTGTATTTCCTATATATATATATATATATATAGATATGTTTTTTTGTTATTTTATGAATGAGTAAATCAAAGTCTACATAACTGTGTCTCTGTTTCTGTGCAGGTGAGACATACTCGGACAATTACAGTTACAAGGACAAGTGTCAGACCTGTACAGAGTGCACCGGGCTCATGCGCATGGAAACTCCATGCACTGACTCAAACGATGCTGCGTGTGTGTGTGATTATGGCTACTACATGAGTGATGTGACGGGGGGCTGCGAGCCGTGTACAGTGTGTCCACGTGGTCATGGGGTCTACGTGCGCTGTGAGCCTGACCGCGACACGATATGTGAGCCGTGCGAGGATGACACTTACTCAGACCAAGAGAGCTCGCTGGATCCCTGCTTACCCTGCACCGTCTGCAATGATGGCTCAGAAGAATTAGAAACACTGAGGGACTGCTCACCCGTAGCCGATGCCTTGTGTTATGGTGAGAGACGTATACTGTATTTTCCAGACTATAAGGATGCTTTCACAATGTGGTATGTAGGCTGTTTTAATCAATCCCTGGTGTGTTTATTCAGTTAGTGCGCTTTGTTTGGTTTACAGCAAGCTACCTCTAAGGCAAGCTTAGTGGCAGTCAGTGCAGAGTATTTCAGTTTCAAGAGCATTTTGGAAATGTATATAAATATTGAATTCAATTTAAATTTATTTGTATAAGGCCTTTGACAATGGACATTGTCACAAAAGCAGCTTTATAGAAATATATAAATTCCGGATATAAAATATACATTTTTAAGTTGATCCCTAATGAGCAAGCCAGAGGCGACGGAGACAAGGATAAACTCCGTGAGACGACATGAGCAAGAAAAAAAGACTGACACTGGATAATGCAATTGTAAATAATTTCCCTTCTATAACTGTGTACTATATAGCCAAAAGTGCAATTATGTAACCAGGAACTTGTGATCTTATGAGCAACATATGAATATGAGCATCAGAGTCATTTCTGAATTCATTATAGTTTTAAATTGAAGTCTTTTTTTTTTAATCATCTGTTCAATGATGGTGACTCGACTGGAAAACTGGAAAACAACAAACATCTCATGTGACCATAACTTCTGTACATCCGAAGTTCTTAGCTCCAGTTCTGAAACCACACCACAATGAGTGGTGAAAAATGGATTGATAATTACCTGATGAGTCAGCTGTTAGAGCAGAGAAAATACAAAGATGTACACCAGACTGGGTCACCAAGCCTAGCACTGAGAAGGTTTTGTTTAGAGGGTTAAGTGATTTGACTAACAAAATATAAAGCAGTGTTTTTATTTAGCTTTTGATCTCATGAATTTTTCATACTATCACTTTTATTCTATCAAGCAGTCTGTTCAGGATTTTGCAGAAATTTTTTGTGATTGTTACGGCCAGAATGGCTCATACACTTAGTAGTGTATAATAGATTTTACAAGTCCCTGAGAATTAGCTGTTACTATAGAAACAATAGCGTACTAGAAGGAGTAATATAAACCTATGATTAGACTCTTGTACTCTTAGCACTCTTGTCAGAGTTATGGTAAATGAATCAACACATTCTGACCAGTCAGATTCGAGAATTCAACAGAGCCTCCGTATAAAGAGTAAATGATCACATAGCAGTGTAAAGCGTAGTCGAAAAGTTCACTCGAGTACATGTACTCGTGCTTAAAAAAATGTAGTAATAGTTAATGCAGTCTTTTCCATAACTACACAAATGATTCAATGTAAAATAACACAAAATTATTTAAACTAATCAAACCCACTTGATTAATTATTAATATGCAATGCACATATTAATGAAAGCTCTGCTCTGTAAAATAATAAGGATGGAAGACAGATTTAGATATACGAGGGTCAAATGAATATATATATTTTTTTTAAATTGTATTGTTTATTGAAAATAGACCTCATTTTACATAATTTCCATTTTGTGCAATTCAAGTCTTCCAGCGCTTAATGCAATTTTTATTTATTCAATTCTAATTTATGTTGCACCTTTAAGCTTTTCAGTTGAATGATCCTCGTAGATTTAGTCGTTTTTTCTGTCAATGATTTTATCCATAAATTCATTTATCTCAAAAGCTGTCTACCTTATTATGACGTTTGATCATTGAAATATCAGGGTAAAGGAAGGCCTGACTACAAATAAACCAATTATCCATATACGTAAATGAACTTGTAGTGAATTCAACACTGCTCTTACAGCTCATTCAAAAGGTAACTTTTATAAAGGTCCATGAATAAACTAAGGAACAAATACTCTCTGATGTAAACTAACATGAGAGAACACTCTGTGTCCTAGATTTAGTGCCAGTACCAACATGTTTAGTGATGCAAAATAAAATAGCATAATTAATTGTAAATGTAATTAAGCTAATGCATTCTTTGGACGCTCCAATTAGGTTTACTCCTCTATGTCACAAAAAAGAAAAAAAAAATCCATAAATTCTCCTGACAGTGTTTGCTTGACTCCATGGGTTCAAGGGTTAATTAGGATCACTTCATCATGTGTCTGTTCTGGTGTGACAGGTGAAGAGTCAAAGTTCAGATACACAGTTAATGCAAATGCGGTCATCGAAGCAAGATGGTTTAAGGAGGTCAAGTCCAAGTGCTGTTACTACGCTTTCATATAATAACGCAAACAGTACATCAGAGCTTGGAGTTTTATGGTCCCTCTTCTGGTTACTCACACACACACACACACACACACACACACACACACACACTCCCTCCACACGCACACTCACTGACATGCCTGAGGTGATCAGACATCAGGACGTACCTCCTAAACTGCAATGCACTAATCCTATAACATGGTCTATGACACACCCTGTCCATCTAGAGAATCTGCTTCTGTTGGGTGGCCTTGTATTTAGTTCCCAGTGTCCCCATGAAAACATGCCAATTTTGAGTGCTTTATTTGGTTGTTATTGTTAAGTGAAACCGCATGAAGATAGTGATAAAAGGAAATCTATACAGATAGTAAAACAGTACAAGAAAATAATAAAGTGTGTGTGTGTGTGTGTGTGTGTGTGTGTGTGTGTCTGTGTGTGTGTGTGTGTGTGTGTGTGTGTGTGTATGTTGTATCTTTCTGGGGACCAAATGTAGAATTGACGGTTTTGATCTTATGGAGACATTTGGCTGAGGAAAACAGCTGCATTAATAATTATGTCAATGGAAGGTCCTCACAGGGATAGTATGACACAATTGTGTGTGTTGGCATGATTATTCCTGCTAACTACCAGGCTGAATTTTATGCTTTGAACTCAGGGATCTAGTTTGCATCAGCTGCTGCTTCAGCTGCCAGTGCAGCTGACTGTGCTCTAATCTCGATGAAGAGTTAATCAGAGCTGCTGTTTTTGCACTGGGGCTTTATTCTCATGCAGGTGCAAGTGTAGTAATCTGTTGTGTAATTTGGGCATACTGATAATTTGGTTGGGTAAAAGCCCAAATTTCCCATTGCTCATCTAGCTTCTATTTTCAGCAGTAGAAATGAATGAACCTGAGTTGACGTTGGTGTGACAGCCATAATCTGCTGATGTAATGCTTTTGTTTTTCTTGTCTGGTACACTATCGTCCAAAATGGAACTAATATTACTCCTCACTGGGACTCTGTTTCAGCACAGGTGTCATTGTCTTTGTTTTGGGCTATATGTGGAGGAAAACAAAAGCTGCTGTCTTGGCTTCAGTTTTTAGGGAAACGGACATAAAGTTGCTGATTTATCCTTAGGCTCTATGAAGAGGGGCAACGAGCTGCAAATTTTTGCTTTGGATTCTGTAATGAAAGATAAAGAGCTGTAATTTTTGCTGTGGGCTGCATAATAAGGGACAACAATCTGCCTTTTTTTGTAGAGGGATATAGAGCTTCTGTTTTCACTTCACCCCATATACAGAGGAGCATAGAGCTGTGGTTTTTAGAGACATAGACCTGATGTAGACCTGACATTATGTTTGTATATTATAGAATGGGACACAAAGCTATTTGTGCTTTGGGCTTTATAGAACAGGAAAAAGAGCTGCCATTGTTTTGGGTTTTCTGAAGAGACATAGAGCTTGCTTTTTGTTTTGGGTTTATAAAAGGGGACATATAGCTCCCTTTTGCTTTGGGTTTTATAGAACGGGACATATTGCTTCCTCTTGCGTTGAGTTTTATAGAAGGGGGCATATAGCTGCCTTTTGCTGGCTTTTGCTTTGGGTTTGATAGAAAGGGACATATAGCTGCCTCTTGCGTTGGATTTTACAGAAAGGGACATATAGCTGCCTCTTGCGTTGGGTTTTACAGAAAGGGACATATAGCTGTCTTTTGCATTGGGATTTCTGAAGGGACATATAGCTGCCTCTTGTGTTGGGTTTTATAGAAAGGGACATATAGCTGCCTCTTGCGTTAGGTTTTACAGAAAGGGACATATAGCTGCCTTTTTCTTTGGGTTTTACAGAAAGGGACATATAGCTGCCTTTTGCCTTGGGTTTTACAGAAAGCGACATATAGCTGCCTTTTTATTTGTTTTTTACAGAAAGGGACATATAGCTGCCTTTTGCTTTGGGTTTTACAGAAAGGGACATATAGCTGCCTTTTAAATTGGGTTTGATAGAAAGGGACATATAGCTGCCTTTTGAATTGGGTTTGACAGAAAGGGACATATAGCTGCCTCTTGCGTTGGGTTTTACAGAAAGGGACATATAGCTGCCTCTTGCGTTGGGTTTTACAGAAGGGACATATAGCTTCCTCTTGCGTTGGGTTTTACAGAAAGGGACATATAGCTGCCTTTTGCATTGGGTTTTCTGAAGGGACATATAGCTGCCTCTTGCGTTGGGTTTTACAGAAAGGGACATATAGCTGTCTTTTGCATTGGGATTTCTGAAGGGACATATAGCTGCCTCTTGTGTTGGGTTTTATAGAAAGGGACATATAGCTGCCTCTTGCTTTGGGTTTTACAGAAAGGGACATATAGCTGCTTTTTTCTTTGGGTTTTACAGAAAGGGACATATAGCTGCCTTTTGAATTGGGTTTTACAGAAAGGGACATATAGCTGCCTTTTAAATTGGGTTTTACAGAAAGGGACATATAGCTGCCTTTTGCTTTGGTTTTTACAGAAAGGGACATATAGCTGCCTTTTGAATTGGGTTTTACAGAAAGGGACATATAGCTGCCTTTTGAATTGGGTTTTACAGAAAGGGACATATAGCTGCCTTTTGCTTTGGGTTGTACAAAAAGGGACATATAGCTGCCTCTTGCTTTGGGTTTTACATAAAGGGACATATAGCTGTCTTTTCTCATTGGGTTTTCTGAAGGGACATAGAGCTGCCTCTTGCGTTGGACTCTGTAAAAAAGGTGTGCAGAGCTTCCATGTTTGTTTTGAAGTCTATGGAAATAGACATAGAGCTTAAATTTTTAGAGCTTTGTGTTTAGGGATATAGAGCTTGGACTTGGATACTATCAGCTGCTGATTTAATTTGGCCTCTATGGAGAGGAGTAGTGAGCCTAGATGTGCTCTTATTGGGAACTGGCCAACAATTGTAGAAATACTTGCTGATTTTGTTAATCTTCTTCTGTATTTAACTTATAGCGTATATTTCCATGAGGAAATGTGCTTATGTAGTGGGCTTTGACACTGCAGTGAGACGTTTTCAGCATTTTTCACAGCAGAGGCAGCATTTGGTTTCAATAGTGAGCTTGGCTGTGAGCTCCAGTCCTTCCTGGATTTAGTACTACTATTCCTGTACATTCCAGCAAAGGCTTGAATTGGCTTTGCAGTTGCTAGCTGTGCCACATGGCTAGTGTGTGTGTGTGTGTGTGTGTGTGTGTGTGTGTGTGTGTGAGTGTGTATGAGCATTTGGCCACCTGCTTGTAGTGGAGATGTTAAGTGTTATCTGTGTACAGATGGAGGGCATAAATCAAGGCAGCTCTATAAGTGCAAGTCAATTTATTGAGGCTCAGTAAGGAACACACACACACACACACACACACACACACACACACACACACACTTCATTGGCAGATGTTCATTTGCCTTTGATCACATCAGTCCATATGTCTCTGTCTGGAGAGAGAGGAGACAATTATTGCAAGAGAAGAGAAGATAAGAGAAGAGTGGAGAAGAGAAAAGAAAAGAAGAGTAGAGAAAAGAAGAGTAGAGAAGAGAAGAGAAGAGGAGAGAAAAGAGAAGAGTCGAGAAGAGAAAAGAGTAGAGAAGAGGAGAGAAGAGAAAAGAAAAGGAGAGAAAAGAAGAGAAGAGAGGAGAAGAGAAAAGAAGAGAAGAGAAGAGAGGAGAAGAGAAAAGAAGAGAAGAGTAGAGAAGAGTAGAGAGGAGAAAAGAAGAGAGGAGTAGAGTAGAGAAGAGAAAAGAAGAGAAAAGAAGAGTAGAGAGGTGAAGAGAGGAGAAAAGAAGAGATGAGCAGAGTAGAGAGGAGAAAAGAAGAGAAGAGTAGAGAAGAGTATAGTAGAGTAGAGAAGAGAAGAGAAGAGTAGAGAAGAGTACAGAAGAGAAGAGTACAGTAGAGTAGAGTAGATAAGAGAAGAGTACAGTAGAGTAGATAAGAGAAGAGAAGTGTACAGTAGAGTACAGAAGAGTAGAGAAGAGAAGAGTAGAGTAGAGTAGATAAGAGAAGAGTACAGTAGAGAAGAGAAGAGTCGATAAGAGAAGAGAAGAGAAGAGAGGAGAAGAGTAGAGTAGAGAAGAGAAGAGTAGAGTAGATAAGAGAAGAGTAGATAAGAGAAGAGAAGAGTAGAGAAGAGTAGAGTAGATAAGAGTAGAGTAGATAAGAGAAGAGAAGAGTAGATAAGAGAAGAGAGGAGAAGAGTAGAGTAGAGACGAGTAGAGTAGATAAGAGAAGAGAAGAGTAGATAAGAGAAGAGAGGAGAAGAGTAGAGAAGAGAAGAGAAGAGTAGAGAAGAGTAGAGTAGATA
>JAFFST010052297.1:80745-92699 GCA_022414735.1 Noturus placidus
CTTTTTCACACAGGGCCATGATGGTTTGGATTTTTTTTCACCTTTAATAATAAACACCTTCATTTACAAATTGCATTTTGTGTTTACTTGTGTTGTCCTTGACTATTGTTTAAATTGGTTTGATGTTCCGAAACACTTAAGTGTGACAAACATGCAAAGGAACAGGAAATGAGGAAGGGGGCAAACACTTTTTCACACCACTGTAGGTGTGGGGATTTGTGCACATTGAGCCACAAGACCATTAGTAAGGTCAAGCAGTGATGTTGTTTGAGGAGGCCTGGAGTGCAGTCAGTGTTCCAGTTCATCCCAAAGGTGTTCAGTAGGACTGAGGTCATGGCTCGGTACTCAAAAACGTTTATGCTAACCTTGACAAACCATGCCTTCATGGATCATGCTTTGTGCACAGGGGCATAGTCATGCTGGAACATGTTTAGACTCGACCCCTTACTTCCGTTCAATCACATATGGGTGTAATGGTCAGGTGTCCACAAAATTATAATGTACATATAATGTACATCCTTTTTTAAATCCATATTAATTTTAATGCTCCACAATAGTTGTCATTTCCACATTCTTAACCATTTGAGCGATTGAAGCTTCAGACAGACTGTAGAATCACAGAATAAACCTGTTAGAAGCCACTTTGCTTCATCTTGATGCCCCAACCAAAGCTAAGAAAATTGACCTACAGTTTTCACATTTCTGAGCAAGTCATTCTGACTGGCTGTGGTACATGGAAATGTGCCAGAAATATTGACCGACTAAGAATAGCTAGTTAGCCTGGCATCTGTAATTAGCATGATAACTTCATCCCTCTCACTTAAAGGTTTAAAATGACCAACACTGAGCTCCCAAGTAATGCAAAAACAAAACAAAACAAAACATTTGCCATATCAGCTGTGGTCCAAAACAGCAAAATTGCCCATGCTGTCTGGGAGGGAGGGATGGTATACTCTCTGTCCCTCCTGTCAATCACACGTGACCAAATTTGGGAGAATAATGGGTTAAAAACGGGAATTAACATGACTGAAAGACAAGTGGGGTTTCATTGTGTTGACGAGATGGCTGGATTAAAAAAAAAAAAAAAAAAAAAACTTTAATTTTGTCCAATATCTAAACACCCCATTAATGTTTGGCAAAGACTCCTCTTTCATGTCTTTATGTTCAGTGAAAGGCATCCTCAGAAAGCTGTGCTAAAGTGATATTACTTGGATACACTGAAGCAGAATGCAAGTCATTCGTCGTCAAAATATTTGTAAAAATATTCCTGTGTCTCCTCTCATTCGCTCTTTCGTTATTCGGCTGCTTCATTCTTCAGTGCCTTCTTAGTCCTTCTTTCATCCTGCTCTTAACCTCACTTTAATGCTCTCTTTAAAGCTCTTTAATGCTTCTGTATGCCCTGCTCTCTCTGCCCTTCATCATCCAGTCATTTCTCGCCCTCTTCATTACACATTTTCATTGCATGTGTACATGGTCAGTCCACTGAAAGTCAAGGAGACCATAGATGTTGGGAACCACACGTGCCCATATGTCTCGGTATGAGCCACCTGACTTCTCACATGAGTAACGGAAGAATGGAAGAATCCACTCAGAACTGCAAAATAATATTTAACGAGTAAATGCAGCAGTTACAGGATGTGGCCTTGAGGTGCACCCACACAGTACACACACACACACACACACACGGCCATGGGCAACAGACAGCGAGTTGCAAAACAGAGTTAGTATGTTGATACTATCTATCAGAGTAGAGAGGAACATTTCAAGCATCACCCTTCCAGGCTATGCAATACTGTGTAAACCCTGTCTCTATAGCCCCAAGTGTATTAATTACAAGTACACAAAAGTCACACACTCACTGTTAGGTGTAGGCAAAATGACAAAAATATTACATAAGGATACCTAAAAACATATATGCATTATCATGATTATCAAAAAACAGTGTGCCCTGAAAGTTGTAACACTTCTATTTAATACCTAAAATATAATAAATGTTTCTTCGGGGAAAAAGAGGGGTTAAATAAAACATTTGGCGCCACAATTTTAGCTATTTGTTAGTAATTCACTGGATCTGCTGAAGCAATAAAATAAAATCTAATAATATAAGGTACCAATTTGTGTGAATCAACTATGCCATTATCAGATTAGCATATTTAGATTATGTGCTACTAATAGGATAATAAAACTGAATTAAACTGCATATAAAACCATTTTGATATTCACTTCAGGGCTGAGTTATTGAGCGGACACAAAAATGAAAAATAATCCATGCTGGGGTGGTGTGATGCAAAGTAGATTATTTTCCTATAACAGTATGGGTCGAATCGCCGACTTATTACTTACTTAACAACAGTCCTTATTAATGAAAGGAACGTCGCACTTTATAACCATTTATAGTTTACATTTAATGTTATGGAATGCCGTGAGACACGTTGCTTCGACAAAACAATTATGGAGACAAGGAAAATGCAAACGCCTCTGTCTTCAAGACCCTACATGTCCGAGTTGTGGAGTGCTGTTATAAAAAATGAATTCACACCTTCAGAACAGGTTTTAGAATTCAGCAGCACTGTAGTTCCTTGTCGGTTGATTGGCATTTCCGAATTGTCTGCAGTGTGTGAATGTGCATGTGACTGTGCCCTGTGATGTTCCCTGCCTTGTGCTCCAAGTTCCATGGGATAGGTTCCAGGTTCCCCATGAGCCTGTGTTGGATAGGCAGTACAGAAAATGGATGGATGGATGGATGGACAGCCCTGTAGTATAATGTACAATAATTTAGAATAATACATGTTAAAAGTAAAGGAATACTCCAGGATTTTTCAAATCTAATCTCCACCCGCTTCATATGTACTGTATGTGTGAATAGAATAGAGAGTAAATATAAACCTTTTAATAAACCCGTTTAACCAAAATTGCCTTACGATGGAAGTCTAAGGGCAGCTGCTGAGGTTGAGAAAACAACTGCCCCATAACCTTTCTGTTCTTTTCTCAGTACATGGAAATGTGTTAAAATTTTTATCTGTGGTAAACGCACATACATTACAGATGTGGTCAAAAAAATAACTAAACTTGCAACAATACTGAAGTATATCTTTAAAGAAAGAGCCCAGTCTGATCTTCCTGCTCTCCTGTATTTGTGTGTGTAAGTGTGTGTTTGTGTGTGTGTGTGTGTGTGTGTGTGCCAATCGCTTGCCTATATAAGACACTAGAGAAAAGCAAATGATTAATGAATAAATAAAAAGCACTGATACACAGTTACTTAAAGTAAATGCTTTTCCAGGCTACTGGGAATTTTAAAGGCAGAAAATCATTAAAGTGTACAATGCGTCAGCACAGATATGTGGAATACACATGTTCAGGAGGACTGGTTCCATCTTTCAGCCTTGATCCATGCCCTTATCTACACAATGGCCTACTTTGGCCAACTGTGACACTTGTGTGAAAGAGAAGAGTGGTGCTGACAGCACTGACAAAGCTCTGATAAAGTAAGACAGAGTGGGTGGCTGTATCATGATGTTCAAACTTTCTACAGTGTAAAAATTAGAATAACGAGAATTACCTGATTTAAATACCTTCTTTCAGTCTGTCACCTGATATGGAGGGAAGTGAATAGAAAGATGGATAGTTTTTTGGAGCAAGATTTTATATTCCCATTTCCTAGAGGACACAGCAATGCATGATGGGAGAATGTGCTGGAGGATTCTGATCCATCAGGCATAAGAGTAGATGCCCAAGTAGCCCAGAAAGGGAGCGAGAGAAAGACCATTGGTAACTTTTCATTTTCAGGAACTAGAACTTTATCACCATGTTGTTTGTGTTCCTTGAATTCAGCATCCAGAGGGCATGGTGGCTCAGAGGTTAGCACATTTGCCCCACACCTTTGGGATTGGAGGTTTGATTCCCACATCCGCCCTGAGTGCATGGAGTATGCATGTTCGCCTTGTGCTTTAGGGGTTTCCTCCTGCTACCTCAGCTTGTGTCTGTGAAGTTTTCCCACAGCACCGCCAAATAATCAAATATTAAACTAGCCTAAAAGTAGCACTATGGTATGTAAAGTAACAACTCCAGCAATAAAACCATCGGTGAATTTCATTATAACACCTTTGAATCTGATATGAGAAGTAAGATTAATTAATATGAGAAGCGAGTCTGTATTTATGGTAGATTTTATTGCCTCTGACAAGTAATACTTTTTGGCTTCCACTGTGATTTCCTTATTTCTCAGGTCTAAGCATGTTCTGAACTGATCATTACTTATCATGTCTAAGTCACTAAACTATACCCAAGTTGCCCTGACATTTCTCAGCTGTCTCAGCCTGTATTTTTACACAGCAGTTTGTTTGCCTTATTGGCTCATTAGTAGGTGTGTGGTGATGGATTGCAGTGCTCTCATGGTTGCTGCTCAAAATTTGCTGCAACACTAGTGTTTAATGGCTGCTAATTAGAAATACAAAAAAAAGGGTGCTATATCGGAAGCTATTAAAACTCCTAATGTATCTACATGCTTTCTCTGATTGTGTATTGTGTATAGGCAACCCCAATACATCTGTAAAATTAGCATTTCCTTGTCTAAACCTTGACTTAGGTCTTGATCTATTTATCTCTCCTTCTCTTCAGAGTCACTCTGGGGTGTCAGGGGGGATCTAGGTGAGTTTGTTTAACAGAAACCAGTGGGTTTAGGAAGCTGAAGTACTAAAGTGTATCTGTATCTAATTAAAAAAGAGAGAGAGAGAGAGAGAGAGTGAAAGAGAGAGAGAGAGAGAGAGAGAGAGAGAGAGAGAGAGAGTGCGTGCGTTTTGGATCCAGTCCACTGAAATCAATGTTGCCATGCCCACAGATTTCCTTAAAAATCTTATACTGTGGTTACAGGTTAGATTTTTTTAGGCTCTTTGGATACATTGTATTAATTATTTTCCTATTCCTATTCCTATTTCCTTCCTATTAAAACATACACTAATTGCCATGCAAGCTTTGTTCATTATTTCATAAATGTATTATATTGTGCATCAGTGAATTTGCCTATTTCTTCTCAATGCTTTTTTTTTTTTTTAATGTATGGCTACTTCTAGTTTAATAACACAAGACCATTTTATGACCTTGAGAAAAGAAATACTTAAGATTGTTTTTAATATTGGCTGTTTATTCGTTTTATTTTACAGACCATTAGTCTATTTTGGTGCTGGTTGTGAACAGCTATTAAGCTGCTTTTGTTACGCAGACCTGGCAATCTGAAGACCTTTTTAGTCTCTCAGTTCACCAGTCCATTTTCTCTTCCTCTAATCAACTATGCAGTGGTTCCTAAGATTTTTAAAAACAAGGTTGCTACTATAACCAAAAACATGTCTCATGACTTCAATAATCCCAATTGTATCTGTATAGATTAATCAGCTATAAAAGTATGGGATTAATACAGTATAATATTACAATACTCACATCACTGGGATACTTGATGCTTTTTGGAAGAAACTAAATGCATGTAGTATAACTCTAATGCATTTTTATTATGATAGAATTAAGCCAAAATAAAGGTTTCATATATTTCAGTGGAACAACAACTACACCAACAATTGCCACACAAGTGTTAGCGGATGCATGTATAGCTCAAAATGTAAACTGATATGTAGTATTGCTCACTGCCTACTATCTAAGAGTAGTAAGTTTGAAATTCAGCATTTCTATGAAGTGACGGAGTCACTCAGTCAGTCAGCCGTCAGCCAGTCAGTGAGCAAAATCACTAGGTTGGCTAGCTAGGCGGTCTGGCAAAAAAGCTATTTGAATTTACTGAATTCAATTGCATACATTGGTTCCACACAAATAAATTATGTTACATTAATGACATTTTGTTCTTGTACATCCAACATCATGTGATCCTGTATTTTCCAAGCCATGAATAAAATTGCTAACCAAACAGAGTACCAAACTGGGGCCACTGGGGTAGGGAGGCAGCAACATGTATCACTGCACAAGTTTACCACTCATACTTTAATCAAGTTAGTTTAATGCTACAGTTATTTATTCCCATTAGCACTAATATCCTCAGGAGATTTTATAATGTAATTGGATCACTTTAGCTTAACACTACTTGAATTGATCACACTCACTCTACATAATTCAAACTACTGTAGTAATTAGAAACTTGTTTCAATTAAATTTGTCAACTGTACTCTATGTGATATGTTCTCTTAAAATGACCAGGTAGTCAACCTTTTTTTCAGTGTAACTAGACTCAATTAGGGAAAATGCCTCTTCCCGCCAGCCATTCCAGCAAAAAAGTCTATCGAGACAACTAAAGTCTGGCCATCCACTAGTACTTGATAAGACCTACTCCTGTATACAGATACAGGTTTGGATGAAAATGAAATATGATACAGAGTTAATTGTTAAATGATCAACAAACAGGTTAGAACGAGCTAAAGCAAACTTGACCGCTAAACAAGAAGAATCAAAACCAGAATAGCACACACACAACACTAAAAGCTTGGCAACATCACTAGTGATGCATTGGGAACAATGTTTCACAAGGAACACAGGTTTGAAGTGTATATATATGTAGTAAGCTATTGATAGGGAACAGGTGTATGTGAATAGAAGTTTGGGGTGTGAGAGCAAGGTCATGTGATACGTTTTGTAGTTGCTGTAACTGATATATAGTGTGGCCCTGATAATGACAACAGTAATTATAGGCAACACTGGGCACTGGATTCCAAATCAATATCAGTTTCAAACAGAATTTTACTAAACACCCTCTGGCTGTCCACATATACACAAAAAAATCTACCATGACAGAATCAAGTCGCAGAAAGACTCCACACTATCTGATGTAGTCTCAGACTGGGAAAGATTTCCCTCAGGTAAACTTTACCATCCCACTTCAGTCCTGCTCAACAAAATCAACAGTAATCACTCTTTCTTCCTATCTCTCTCTCTCTCTCTCTCTCTCTCTCTCTCTCTCCTGCTTCCCTCCATCTTCTGCAGCTCTATTTGACCCATGAGGAACGAAGTGATGGATAAAAGGATGTCAGACAGGGGGATGGGTTGTTTAAATTTTAACCGTTCCATCTAGTGCTTTCCTTCTCTGCTTTTAGTCTCTTATGTCCCATAAACCTCTTCATTTCTGTCTCCAACTTTATTTGTTTCTTTTCTTATTGACAATTGCAGCATTCTGTCCACCTACCTCTCTAATGTGACGATTAGTCTTCTAACTTCTTTCCAATTGGACCACTAAAGGTGTACAATAGAGCAATGCATTTCATACACAGACATTAGATAAACACTCTCTTAGCTGTAATACAGTGTTCCTCAACGGGTGATAAATGTTGGACTCGGTCCTACCATAAAGAGACACAAAAAACTGCTTCAGTTCCTAATGGGGTCTTGTACAAACTGTGCCAAAAGACATAACTGAACATCATAGATGGCTGCTGTGTGTTGAGCCTACAAAAAAAGCATCTGTCATAAAGAAAATTAAATTCATGAACAACTGGTATAAGTGGTAGTAGAATTTGTATTGTAATTAGATTTTCATAGGTAGCCAATGACGCTAATCATTAAGAATGAATAGATAATCCCCCCCCCCCCCAAAAAAAAAAAAACAACAAAAAAAAAAACATAGGGTTTCCCCTGCCTTGTCCCCTGAGTCCCTTTGGAAAGCCTTGTGTGTTTGTGCTAAACTTTACTGTATTTTGCTCAGTTTTGTAACTGTTTTCACAGATTCTGAATCTGGAAATATGAGCATCCGTTTGAGCCAATTAATTTTCAGAGTAAAAAATAGCATCAGGACAAGTTGCTTTGTGCCACACAAAAATATAAGAACCAATTGGTGTGGTTCATGTAAACAAGCATCATATGAAAAATGCAAAAGTCAATAGGCAGTAGAGTTCCTTATCTTGCTACTGGATCAGTGAAGTAAAGAGTAAAAAGTTATATCAACAACCTATTCAACCTACATGTCCGCCAGGCAACTGTGAATGAAAAAGTGATAGCCAGGATTCATAATCTGCTTGTCCCAGGCACCTGGGCTAGTGATTTGTCCACTTAGACTAAAGTAGAGCCCTAGGAGTGGAAATGCCATTATAAACTTCAGAGACAAAAAAAAAAAAATCAAAGAAGTTACACACGTATTAATGCACCAGACATATCAACCTTCCCAGTTTGAACCCACAAAGCAAATAAAAACTCAAAATTGGATGTGGGACATTAGCATTTAACAAACTAGCTGGACAGATATGTTAATGCACAGCCTGAGCTGCACAGGCAAACTGAGAATTAGCACTTGTTTCTCACATTAGGAAAAAGATGCAATGGAGAGATACTTATGATGTCACACACTGACAGGCCAAAAAAAGGATAAATAAACAGGCGTTGTATGGCTGAACGCTGTTGTACCATTGCATCGGCATGGCGCGGCCGCGATTCAGACACAAAAATGGAACCAAAGAATTCAAAGAGCGCTCTCTGCATTCTGGAATCGTTTCCATGGCTCCCCACAATTGACAGAAGATTGAAGGAGTTAGTGGGAAAATGGGGCATTTGTGTGTCGTACTGAATGTAGTAATGATTGCAGTTAAAGAGTGGTGGTGATGGAGGGGGTTGGAGGGACCAGGGTGAGCATCCAGCTCGAGAGAGCCCCCATTAGGTGAAAGCTGAATAGACTGTTAAGCTTAAAATCATGAGATATTCTTCTACTGCACCTTCATTAAACGCAAAACTAAATAAAAAAGGAACATTGTTATGCGTTAGATTATGTCATCAGCAATCATCAATATTGATCACAGAAATCAAAATGCAATGCTTACTTCTAAACATCTTTTGACTTTTGACTTTCACCATCTATTTGTTAGTGGGGAAAAAAACAACATTAACCTGTAAGTATAGTCCTTCTCACAGGGTTACCAGGATTTGGGTTTTTACACCTAATCACACTTGTATTGTGGGTGGAAAAAGCAAGCCTGTGGGTGGTATTTTTTGGACTAATCTAAGCTTGTAGACAACAAATCAAATTATTAGAATGAAATCTAATCAGTTTCTACAAACATAGGGTATAAGATGAAGAGATAAATAAATAAAGAGAAAGTGTGAATGCAGATGTGACGTACAACAAGCATTTCTTCTGTAAACTGTATTGAAATGTTTTGGAGAAACAAAGGGGGATTATAGATTGAAGAATGGCCTACCAGGTGATGATAAAAAATATACAGTATATACCATGGTGAACTTGTTTGCCATACAAAGACTGAGACGAAGAAGAAAAATATGTGTTCCTTTCCAATACCCAACTTTATTTTGGACTAGTTTGAGGTCTTTTGTGCAGTTTTTAGAAGTAGTTGTGCTGTAAATTTACTAACAACTGCCTCCACATGACTTTAGACTATAGGAGAAAATGGATAAATCTAAACCACTAAAGGGTTCTTTGGTTCCTTAAAATGTCTATGCAGAAATCTACAACAGAGGGTTACCCTATCAGAGACTTCTTTAGAATGCGAGGACCATTAATTATACAAACAACTGTAAAGAACCATTTTTTTCTAAGATATTAACAGTCCACTCCTGCGTTTTACAACACAAAGCCAAATGAATAAAACAAACACTAGTCGTTTATAATTGCCCACAGAAGTTCTGTATTATTGTAACTATGTCACATTATGAAGAAAAATGCAATATTATTTCCTATGTATACAAAAGAAATGGTCTGATGTAGAAGCTGATGTGGAATAATGTGGAAGCTAGACTTCAAGAACCATAATCTATGATGTATGTTATTAAAATAAGTGTATAGGAATGATGCTTGTATGATACAACACAGTATGGTAACATTCATCTTTGTCCATAACAAAAAGAAAACTCTTTCTTTCCCATTCTCTTTTCCCAGTGGTGAGGGTGGATGGAGGGGCTCAGTCGGGCTCTCCACCATCACAAGCATGAAGGGATCTTCAGAAGGAGGTGACACCATCAAGCAGATGAAGGAGAAGAAGTTCCAGTGAGAGCAAAGTGGTGGAAGAGAGAGGAGGAAAGTGGCATATTGTTCTGGTGGTCATTAGCTAATCGTGACCATCGGCTCCTAATAAACCCAGTATGGACATTTCCCCGATGCACTGGGTACTGTGAGCTTGGAGATCATATGTTTTGGGCCACAATCTTCACTTCTACAGAAATGCCATCATATTATCCACATACCCCAAGGTCAACACTTTACAGGCTGAAACCCAGTTCAGATCATACCAGCAGCTGTCATCTGTAATGACACTTTGATCTAAATTGGGCTTCATATAGCACTGACATGTAACAAAACAGCTCATTTAACACCATCACCCAAATCTAAATGGCCTTATAGCGTTCCAGTGTATTATCAATGATGTATATGCCATAATTTATGTATGTAAACCATGCATTTGTTCCCCTAACAAACTAATCCATACAGTAAGGTAGCCAATTCAAACCAACTGAAGATCACCAACCCAAGTAAAGCCACTTCACGGTTTAAAGACACTCTTAGAGCTAAGAAAACAGGTCTGTTTTTTAGACTGATTGCAGCCATGTCTCCTGATCCTGATGATCTGATCCTACCAAACTTTCAGATGAATAAGAGATCTAAATCCGGACCTATGACACATATAGGCCGTATATGGACTTCACAAGAATGCCTCAATCGCACTAACCTCCTTTGTTTGGTTTTTGAGTCTTTATTCTTAATATTCTTTATTCTAACCCCTCCCAAGAAAAAAGCATATCTTTGAGGTGTTGGTCAGATTCCTTCCTTCAAAGTAGTGTATAGAGATGTGAAAGGTTGCCCTTTAAAGTCCAGGCCTGTTAGTGGTGCTGTTTTCACCCCTAATGGTGGTTTGTGAAGTGAAGCTAATTCTGTATCAGCGAGTGTAGGCGACATCTTGAAAAGGTGACATTTACTGACCTTTACGTTTGTAATGACTCACATCTATACTTAGCACGCTCTCTCTCTCTCTCTCTCTCTCTCTCTCTCTCTCTCTCTCTCTCTCTTAGCAGCTATCTTTTTTCTGACATACCCTAGTACAATCTTCATTTCCTCCATACATACATACTGTAAGTGCATTGTATTCCCTCCGCTATTACCTCACTTCCACCCAGGTTTATGTTACAATGCTGAGTTGTATGGTTCTCGTTTCACTAAGAGCACACTATACCGGGCCAGTTGGATGCCATCCTGCAATTCTGCACATCAGAGAGAGTCGGCTTAATACATCACTGTTGTAATTCCCAGGCTCAATATTCAGTGATTCATCTTCAGACTTCTGTTCACCATTTACCTCTCTCAATTTCACCCCATGGCTGACTAAATCAGCTTTGAGAACCGTGGGTAAATGATTCATGCCGTGGTTGGTGAGTGGGCCACATGTGGTAAACTGGGGTCCATTAGATGCTCTAATGTGGTTGCGCTCCATAGCCAGCTCAGCATCATTGGACTGTGAGTGGTTATGTCTGGCTGTAAGTGCTGTATCACTGTGCTGGTGGTAATGCCGTTAAAAAAATTACTCCTAACCAGCACCCTTAAAGGTTCTTCAGTTTTCCTCTTTTGGGCCCCCCACAAATGTTCTATGTAGAACCCTGTCTACATAGTGTTTTCCTATCAGGCAAATTCCAATCAGACTAACTGTATAATTGATGGACTGATTATAAGTAAAAACTACTAGCAAAGAAAGTGAGCAGAGTATCTTGCTTACTCTTCTTCTTCAAGTGTACTGATGAATTACTGGCTCTTGTTTTAGATGTATAGTGCCATCTTGTGTGTGGATGTCCAAAAAAGCTAATGTGTACTCTAACAATAGCTTAGCAGTCTGTGAGTGGGTGGGTGAATAAAAATGTCTACACGTACTTTCAAATCGCTTCAAGTTGACCTGGGTGTGCACCAAAAACTTACAGGAAAGGAAGAGTTCAGCAATCAAGAATGAGCAGTGTGAAAGTGGGCAAACACTCACAACTCA